>CAHIKZ030000136.1:2975000-3107500 GCA_903632075.3 Acanthosepion pharaonis
TGCGAATTAAAATGACTTTTCCACAAAAAATAAAAGAAATAATCTATACGTTAAGAATAATTACGAGAGTAATTAGATAGCATTAGTTTCGGGTTTAATTTATTTATATAATTGAAATGAAGCAATAATGAATTTTTTTAAAAATTCAGGAAAGTGAAAAATTTTCTGAAATAAATGAAAGCCATTTGAAGTTTTCTAATGATTTTAGCGTCCTTGATCACTGTTAATATAATGATAGAACAAACAACATTAATTTCTGGCAAAATTAGCAGCGCCGTGTTTAATGAATTCGAAATTGTAATTTAACAAGAAAAAAGATAAGTAATTATTCTTTTTCAAACGAACGTTTATCTTTAATTATGTATCATTTTACTTTCGTAACAGAAATACGTTAATTTTTCTTTGTTATTCTCAAAGTAGTACTTTCATTTCACTTCAGAGATATTCGATATATATTTGAAAGTCTATATTTTAGGATATGAAATTAAAATCTTATTTTGCAAGCAGGCCATTTGAAAAATCCCATTCATTATAAGCTGTTTTATGTCATTCAGCAATTGAAGGTTTTCACCATAAAAGTATTAAGAAACCGAGTTTGATTTCTGTCTGTCTGTCATTCCCTCTGTCTCTGTCTGTCTATCTGTCTGTCTGTCTGTCTGTCTCTCTCTCTCTCTCTCTCTCTCTCTCTATATATATATATATATATATATATATATATATATATATATATATGAGTATATTCAAACATAATAATATGAATATGAGTAAATGTATAAGTATTCATATACAAATACATTCATATGTACTTTGGCTAAAAATGCTCAGTGTTATTAAGTTTATATTATTAAAAATGCAGAGTACACTGCGCCGCCAGTACGACTGAATTAGCATGAAACTCTGGACCGTACTGACAGCGTAGTTTATTATTTATATATATATATATATATATATATATATATATATATATATATATATATATATATATATATATATATATATATATATATATATATATATATATATATATATATATATATATATATATATATATATATATATATATATATATATATATATATATATATATATATATATATATAAAGTAATCTGAGCTTATATTTAATATCTGCAGGGATATTGTTCTATTTTATATCGGATTTGCTAGTCATGAAATAACACATCAATATCTTCAGTCTATTGCCGACTATGTGAATGCCCTTCCTGACAGACCTGCATGTTTCTTGTGCTACACCTGTGATAAAATTCACAGTTCTGACGCCAGACGTAAGGCGCACATGACTTGAACAAGAACTAAAGTTATTTAGTATATTAGAAAATTATTTTTGAAAAAATACGAATGTGTTATAAGCCAGAAAGGAGATTTGATAGTGCAATAAACAATTTTGTAGTTGCTCTTGAGAACAGTAATAAAGATAATAGCAGCATCATAGTAATTCAAATTTATGTAAAATTTCCGGCCACAGACCTTTTATCCTATGAGCTTAAAGAGAACGCCTGCATTCTAAACACTGTCGAACGTCTTGATGTCTTAGCCACAAGCCGATCATCGCCATGCTTTCCTAAACTTGATAGACAAATTAAATGTAATATATGACATGCTATCAGTTGACCTAGAGAAACGAAAGCCATATTGTATATCCGAAAGAAGAAAATGCCAGATGAATTTTGATACATAATGGATTAAGATTTTGTTAGAGACCCTATTAGTTTGCCAAAAATAAGAAATTAACAGGACGATAGTTCGAGATATCAGAACGTTCAGTAGATTTCTTAATAAGAGTAACTACAGAAGAATTTCATTTTGATTTTATTATTAAACACTAGATCTTATTTAATTTATATTTTTACAGGATGTTTTTACATGTTACATTTCCACAGTGTTCACCTTCGTTTATAGATAAAAAAAATATTCTCAAAATGTTTTTAATATATTAAACTTTTAATTCAGAATTAATCCATTTCATCAAATAAAAATAAATTCAATGTGGCGAATGTCGTTTTTTGCTTAAGTGTAAGCATTGTTTTACGTATAATAATATATAGATAAATAAAAGGATATGGTTAAATTATATTTTTTCTTCACTTGATGTTATATTTTTCACGTTATTGACTGACTGGTATATCTTTATGGAAACTGAGAAAATTGTGAGCTCTAACCACAGAACAATCGAAAAATAATTTAATTCTTAGCATAAGAACAAAAAAAAATGTTAAATATAAGAAAGTCTTTAAAGGGAATTGAAAAAAAATAAATTGTTGATAATGAAGATAAAATGAATTAATAGAAAGAAAATATTTAAAGAATTTGGTCGTGAGAATACAATGAAGATAGAAGTAGTTCAACGAATGAAGAAAATCTTCACAATTTTGTCATCGAGTTTTGTGAGTAAAGTAAAAGAATTTGATCAGTTGCTGTTGACAACGAAGGAGTTTAATTTGAAGAAATATTTTGTGCAAAGATGGTTTCTCATCCATAGTTCACCGCACTTTTGGCTTAAAAGTTAACATAGAAGTCAACACTTAGTGGCGACAGTCTGTTTCATGTTAGACGCAATCGTCAAGCCACGAGTGCTGTTATATTTCCCGGCTAGTTATATAGTCAGTGGTGCATTGTGGGTAGTCTATTTTGCCGGTATACCGGAAGTCGTATATTTGTTTAGTTGGGTTTAATTATTTTGCTTGTTTTTATTTATTTTTATTTTTAATTTTAATTTTTTTTTTTATTTCTTATCTTATATATTCATTTATTTATTTATTTATTTTTTAATTTGGCTTAAGAATAAAATCTCTGACTGATACCAATCGGAGGCAATCGGATGTCTATCCACACTGATATGCTTTGAAACAGCGAAACAAAAGAATTGTATGACAATCTATCTATCTATCTATCTATCTATCTATCTATACATATATATATATATATATATATATATATATATATATATATATATATGTGTGTATGTGTATGAATGAATAATGCAAAATAAATTATACACACTACATATTGCATCTTTACAGTTACATTTTATAACAATTTTTTTCACATACTTATGAATTTTTATGTATAGATATTCATATGAATTTTATTATCGCGCGTTTGACATAAGTTTCACATTTTTATTTTTTTTATTTATCGATAAATCTTTATAAAGATAATGTGCTCTCCAGCAGGGATCAGCTCTGCGTCTTACGAGAAACCATGAGGCAATTTTTTTCTTGATGGAGCACCCTTCCACACACACACACACGCATACGCAAAATTGCCATTCTACCAGTCCATGTCAAAACATTTACAAGATGTTTTGCATGTTGTACTCTGCTTACACATAAACGTTTTTTTAATTGTACTTTATTCAATTACTCAGTCTATGAAATATTAATCATGAAGCTATCGTGCAACTTAAATTCCTAAACGTAGTTACATCTGTTCTATAAGTGAAATGTATATCAAAATTGCTTTTATGTGAAAATAGAATTTAAAATCTTTGCAAGTTAACCAAGTCTCCTCTCCTTAAGTAGCTACATAGGTGAATTGAATGTGAGTATAATTCTTTTAAGTTCAATTGACTTTCAGTTTATAATATGAAAATGAGATTTCTATGTATCTCTCGGGGATTTCCTCAGAAACTATTAAATTTAGATCCTTAAGATTAAAATATTTTAGATAGTCTTCATCTGGTGAAATATATTACCCAACGTATTTGAGTGTACATAAATATATGTGATTATTAACATTTTAAAAATATAAAATTAGTTACTATGTAATTTATATTCGGCTTTTAGGTGGAAAGCTTTTTAATGAAATACACCCTGTATCTATCTATATTTCTGAGATGAGCAATTATGTACACTATTTACATTATCTTTGTCGCCATATTTATTACAAGTTTTCTACCGTTGTACGCTCTGGTGGTTGGAATGTCGAACTTAACACTCTATTTCGCACACGTGCTAGGTTTAATGTTATCTCCTGTCAATTTCCCTCTGAATTTTTTCCACTTCCTTAACCGGGTATTGAACTCATACTCTTTGGGTCCTGTCAATGGATCTAACCAATACCGCTATCCACTGTGCCATGTGTCCTTGAGAATGTTTGTTTATTTATGAGTATTATAAAACTAATGTCCTTAGCAACCATTTTTACAAGTTCACATATTGCAATTTTTTGCTGTTATCATATCATGTTTTACCAGAGCTCATATTGCAACTTTTGTTGTTATTATCGTTTTATCTAGCACTCCATATTAATACTGTATTTATTTCTATGCTTGGACGAATCAGGAAATTTTTGTGGCCTAGCATATGTGCTGATTCCTTAAGTTTACGAATTTTCCAATGGGTTTTTCTTGTCTATGATCTCAACCTGATCCTAGAGAGGGCGGTGATCCACCTTCTTTTTCCATATGTAGTCAGCCACGCCTAGTTTTTCTACTTCCCCTCATGTTAAAGCTTTCTGGTGTTCTTGAAGCCTTACCCTAAGGGGGCGGCCTCTCTCCCCTTTCTATTTCTTTCCGAAGCTGCACGGGATAATATACACACAGTCTTTAGTCATGTTCTCCTCTATGGGGTTTCTTTAAATTAATGAACTCGATGTTTTTATGAAAGTAGACATGTCTATGAGATTGTGTTATTTTAAATGAAGGTAGATTGTTACATGCATGTCGTCTACTCTTGTCCAATGAGTCCAATACATGAGGATAGTTATGACAGAAATATGTCGAACTTATTAAAGTTGGGCATGATATGGCATTTTACTATATGTTAATTTTAAGATGATTTCATTATGTTTTAATTCCTGTATGAATTCACTCATATTCAAGAAATCGATTGAAGTTTTATTATGATAGGCACTACATCGTTTCTGATGGATTGATTTGTTTTTACGGTTTATCAATATTTTGCGTGTTATTTAAATCCCGAAAATTTTTGTAGGTTATAAGAAATTTTTTGTGATATTAAAAAGATTTACTTACACATGTCCTACTAATTAAACCATAGTTAGATAGATTCGTAACTTTCCCAAATATATTTGCGCGTAAATGTATATAACAATCCCGACTGAAATTGGAAGCTAGCTCTCCGTCTACCAGTCCCAAGCCATTATCAATTACACCCGCCTAAATATAATCTTATGGTAACTGGTATTCACAAGCGAACACGCATCAAGGTACTGACCGGGTTTGACATTGTTTCAATTCGGTGATCATATCGGTGTTTCAACATGATTAAGCCGCAAACCGAAGTCTGCTGAAAAAAACTTCCTACTAATAATTTTGTCTCAGAAAAGGAGTTTTGCGTTGAGGTAATACGTATCCAATGTGTTTTAATCATTTGTTAATTATACTTTGAGGTGTGCGCATATCGATAACATTTTAAACGATTCATTATATAAACGTAAGTAAACAGAAGACGCTTCATTATAACGCAGAAGATTGATAATGTGTATATAGGACATCTGGACACGATTAATTAAATCGGAACTCTAGTTGAAAGGTTTCCAAGATTTGATTTCAGTTCAACACCCGCTTTACAGCGACAAATATTTGTTCGACTTTTAATAATATTCAAATTCAAAATATTAATACAAATCAAGATATGTTGATATCCAAGGTTTAAATGGAATTACAATTTGTTTTGTTTTTGAATTTTAAAATATGATGAATTGGATTGTGATTACGATTCAAATGTAATAAATTATAACCATGGAATATTAATGTTTGAGCTTTGATATTATCCTTCTTTATTTCTATCTACATACAAACACACACACACACACACACACACACACACACACACGCACACACACATATATATATATATATATATATATATATATATATATATATATATATATATATATATATATATATATATACTTACTATGATGTTCACCCTATACAAGGCACAAAAAATGCGTCTCTAAATCTGAGCAGGCTAAGATTGTAGTGATCATCGAGGAAGCGTCATTTTGGGAGTTGGTTTCACAAAACAGCGTTTCGTGGGAAGAAGCTGCTTGTGTAGAGCAGAAAACGAAAGGAATAAATATCGTTAACTGCAATGTGATTTTTTATGTTGGGTCTTAGTCAGAAAGTTTAGAACGGGTGGAAATAAGGAATAATTTTGTCTGAACATGTTCCATTGAAATGGCGATAGAGCGGCGTTTCGTCTTAGCAATGCGGACAGTGAGAATCAGTGGAGAAGACAAAATCAATAATAATAAATAATAATAATAATAAATTTCAAATACGAATGCACTATTTGCTAATAAACAAACTATGTTCATCCAGGGAAAAGAGAATAGGTATAATATGAAGGTGACTTAAATCTTGAATCTCTTAATTTGCCCTCAGTTGATATTTTACGACATAGTTTATGAATTTTGTCTATTATTTCTGATAAAAAAAAAAGGTGTTAAGAAAGAAATGTAATATAACCAGTCACAATTATATAAGGCTCTACAATGATTACGACGTGAAAGATGCGACTCACGGTAAGGCATGTTGTACGTATTGATATCATATTTAAGAGCTGGAAGAACATAAATTGAAGAGATAAAACAAAAAATACACTGAAGACTAAATTTCGAATTCTGAAATGTTTGTTCTCATTTTAGGATAATAACATATAGGCCTGATTAGAAATTCATTTAACCTTGGTTACATTATGTATTATCTAACATAAATTTAAACGAAGCATCTTAATATATTCTTTTCTCTATCGTTGTATCTGGATTCAAAATTTGGATTAAATATATACGGTATATACACCCGTATCATGCGATTTTTGAAAACGTAATTTTGAACTTTATGGGGTTGAAACTTGCATAAGATATAAAATTATCGTATATACGGATGGTCGTGGCTAAGCTGTCGACAAAACTATATATCCATTTACTTTAGTCAAACAGTACTGCTGTATTTAAAATAAACACAAGTATATACAATAATTATATATATATATATATATATATATATATATATATATATATATATATATATATATATCCTGTTATAATTGATTATATATTGGGAAATAAAATGCGAATATAAATAAATTTTAGAAGGCACCGATTCCTATATTAAGGCTGGCATTTGATAATGATGTGTAGATATTGTTTGCCCGTACAAAAGCCATATGCTAGTATTTCAAGTGACGTGGACATTTTTATACGTAATAGAATAATATGCGCTAAAGGTTATTGTGCACAATACAATGAAACAAAGGTCCGTGTGTAAATATGCGCGAAAATTTCTTTATTTCCCGCACTTAAACTGTCATTCATGATGTCAATTCAAATAGAAAATCTTAAAAATAATACAAAAAAATTATTCATTCAACAAACAAGAATTATGACTTTGAATTTCTGTAAAAATCTAGTGTTGAGTAGGAAAAGTTAAAAGCCTGCAATTGTATATTTTCTCACTTGAGAAATGAAAAATATAAACAAAATGAAGATCTCTTCGGAAGTAATGAATGAGCGAGAAAAATGTCTCTATCTGCTTGTTTTGTCTTCTTCAATTCCCTGATATTATGAGTAAATAACTTCCTTTCATTACTTCTTTCCTCATTGATTCATCTCATTTAAAAAAAAAGAAATGTATTTTCTTTTATATCCATTTTCCTTTTCCATTTATACATTAAACGCATCCGGAATCTAATGCAATATTAAGTGTATATTTCTAATTTATATTTTTTGCGAAATTTTTGTTTTCATTTCACATATTTAAGTTAATTTTTACTTTCAAATATTCTTTATTCATTTGAAATCTTTTCCAATATACATATATATTTTAATTGTATTTATATGCAGAAAAATGATTTATATTGTTGTGATTAATTTTCTCTACTTTTATTTTTCATTTTAATTTCTAATAATGGCAATACTTCACTTATGAAATTCGCAAGGCGTTTATAATACTGATATTCTTTCATTTTATATTCACTATTGCTTTGCTTTTATTTGAATTTAAATTCGGTCTTTCACGCTTTCATCTATTCCTCTTTTCAAGTTTTTGTCTTTTGTTTACAGTCTTTCTTTCCATTCATATATATTATTTATTCAAATCTATATTTCTAAAAATCTGTGTTTCTCTGTTTCTATGCATAATTCTCTTTTCTTTTTGTCTTTCACTTTCTCTCACATAATCACCCCTTTATATATCTCCCCTCTCTCCTACTACACACATACACACACACACACACATATATATATATGTATGTATGTATGTATGTATGTATGTATGTAGTGTGTGTGTGATGAGGAAGTAACTTCTTGATGATATTGGTCAGAGATACTTTTCCAGCGTGAGCTAACCTAATGATGTACTAGTCAATATACTAGCATCCGAACCAAGTTTTGAATGAGTAGATGACTAGATAGCATAAAATCACAAGTCTTTGGGGCTGAGGAGTCGAGCATGCTGCTTTTGTTCATATACTGCACATGTCATACTCTGCATTCTATTCCAGAAACTGCAACAAACCCAGCTCAGCAATGTGCCTGAAGATGTACCTGCACCAAGGTTTTTGGGGAGCCACATCAACAGACGAGCATAGTTGAAAACAGAATAAAGCGAATATATATATATATATATATATATATATATATATATATATATATATATATATATATATATATGTGTTGTGTGTTGTGTATATATATATATATATATATATATATATATATATATATATATATATATATATATATATATATATATATGTGTGTGTGTGTGTGTGTGTGTGTGTGTGTGTGTAATTTCCTTTTTCTTTCATGATTACTTCCTGCCTTTTTTTCATTTTATTCTTTATCATTCCCTTGCCTGTTTTCTTACTTTCTTTTTTTTTTCATCTAATTGCGTATTTCTTCCTACAAGGCATTTTTTAAAAAAGTTTACCTACGTTTTCTCTTTTCATTTTATCTTTGCTTTGACCTCTTCAATTATTATTAATCAACCTTTTATGCTTACGTTATTTGTTTTATTCATTATATTATCAGTTTATTTCCTTCGTTTTTGTATTAATATTTATTTTGCATAATATCTGAAAAATTCTATATATTATTATTCACTTTGGAATATATATACATAATTCTTTTGAGATCTTTAACATCTTAAAACTTCTTTTTAGTTTGTATTCAGGCGTCAAGAGGGAATTCGAATTCTGTAATTTTTTGATATTATAAAACCATCAATACGTAATAATTATTTGCAACATTGTTGGCTTCTATTTGAGAGGAACCAATAAAATAACGATTGTATGAATAACGTTTAACAATTCGTTGAATATTATCAAAAGGAAAAGCGATGGAAATGACGCCAAAAAGACCTCGAAATACAAAGAAGAAAACTCAAGATAGAAATCGAAGAATATTTAATAGTTGCCTCCTATTTAATCATCTTTGAAAAAAAGACAATAGTTATATTTTATGGGTCTTACGCGAAAAAATTCTAAAAAGCATCATAATAACATAGAGCTAAGATATGCATAAATATATAATTGTGTTAAAAAAATGAACGCAAGAAATGTATTACTGGCTATGATTTTATTTCCTCGCAAACCAGAAATGCGATTCCCTTTAAAATGTTGAAGTAGGCATTAAAAAACATTGACAATATATATGAATCTTTAGATAAATATTCATGCAATTAAGAAAGAAACGCTCTATTTTCAAATTATTCTTATAGTTTTATTTCTAGGAATGTTTATTTCTACATAGACTTATAGGGATATGTTTGAATAAGTTACAGAAGAAACATGACATAAGATGAAACATTTAAAAACAACATGAAACCTGTAATTAAACATTATATAACATAAAACACTATATAACATCAAACAATATATATGATATAAAACAATTTTATATGCCATTACATTTAAAGCAATATTAATCTTCTATTAGACTTTTTTTTCAAAGCATTACACCCCGAGCAAGGCGTGAATCCACTATGATGCAAGGGGTTGCAGAAGATTTGGAGCGAGAGCAGATAGGAGGGATAGAAGAAAGTATGAGGAGAGGGATAGTGGAAAAGACCAAGGTAACTGGAGATGTTGATTGACATTACATTTGAATAGTTGGAGGTTATAGCTTTCAAGGAAACAGTAATTGGGAAGGGTGTTCCACAGACGAGAGGTGCGATGTATGAAGCTATTGGAGTAGAAGAGACGGCTACATTTAAAGGCGCTTGAATTCATGGAGTCTGGGAACCAGTGAAAGCAGCTCATCGGAGCAATTACCATGAAAGTATTTGTAGAAAAGACAGAGAGAGGCGACGGCGCGTCTGTGAGAGATTGACTGTTGACAAGATGCCAGATCAGGGCCAATTATATTACATATCCGTCTCTGGATCTTGTCAAAAACTCCAAGGTAAACAGAAGGTGTCCCAGACCGTATATGGCAGCAATACTCCATGCAAGGGCGAATGGTTGATTCGTATATTTGAAGTATCGATTCCGGGGAGAAAACTTTCCTGGCGCGGCACAGGGAGCCAACATTCCTCGCGGTGGAAGAAGCAATTGACTCAATGTATTTGTTCCATCTCAGGTCAAAAGTAAACGTGAGTCTTATTTACAAGAAGTAGATGCACAGCTGGAAACAATCAGTCCATATAGGCTGCTAGCAAACTGGTGTATGACTAGGCCAAATTCAGGACAAGAAGATCAGACCATACTGATTGCAGAGGAATGTGGGTTTGTTTCTATGATTACACGGTTGACATAGATTCTTCTTTATTCCGTTGTCCATCAGACAAATCCTGGTTTCAGTGTCGAGGGAGAAAACTGACAGATGGACAGTGTGATTAAATTAGACAACTGATTGCCGATGTGACATGTCTTGTACGATTTCCTCAGAGAATGCCATAGCAATTTTGAGGGATTCCACATTCATTTGGTCAAATGTAGACTTCCTTGACAATACCGGAAAGATTTCAGCAAGTATTAATTAAACTGGGGAACACAACATTCTTTGAGTTAGCTTTGAACTCAATTTTGAATGACCTTTTTATCTAGTATATTTGGGTTTTTTCTGTTTTATGGTGTAAAATTTACATATGATGGAAAATAATAAACATTGCTTGGTTGTATTTTTGTATAAATATATTTTGATTATAGAGATTTTCTAAGCGTAGCTTAGATGTGGCACAAGGCCGAAAGTAAGAGGTACCCAGTGTGGATCGAACTCACTACTCAGTCGTAACTGTTCTAGCGAGACAAGCTTGCTGACCATTACACCGCCTCGAGGTGCCCCTGAGAAGATTTTACAAGCGTAGCTTAGATGTGGCACAAGGCCGAAAGAATGGGGCACCCAGTGAGGATCGAACTCACTTTTCAGTAGTAACTGACATAGTAAGACAAGCATGCTAACCATTACACCACGCCGAGGTGCCCAATATATATTTTGTTTATACAAAGGATATTATTACTTATTAATTCGATTGCGTGCAATTACTTATGGTAAAAATTTACGCCGATAGATTTTGCTGGAGTTGTCACTTTGTGTCGCTTTATGCTCTCACAAAGTATCAGCCATCATATTTACATCCTATCTATCCTGATACCGTTTTTCTATGACCTTCAAATCATGGTGGAATAATTCAACTTGCTCATCGTTGACGTCACCATGTTTTTTTCCGGGAAATTAGGAAGATGGCTGTGCAGAAAGTGTACCTCGATGCTCAGAGGACTTTATATCTCTCCGATAGTTTCTAGACGATGTCAGTGTAATTCTGTTTTTGAGAAGCTCTTTGAATGATGACCAAGCATTCTTTTCAAGTTCTGACATTGCCCCAATAAAATGATCATCTTTAATTTGATGCCTAAAGCTTGAATTTTTTTTTCTTTTCAATTGAAAGACCAGGAAATACCAAAATGAGGAAATTGAAACAGACTCCCTCAGTTTTCAATGCTTTAGCGTATTGTTTCATTAAACCTAGTTTAATGTGCAGAGGTGTGAATACAATTTTCTTCTTTCAACGAGTGGCTCATGCAGAATGTTGCGAACATAGGGTTGGATGTCAGGTCTTGGAGGCCAATTAATCTCCGCCCAATGCTTCTCTCGAGCACCGCTATCTCACATACACAGAAAACAGTGATACTTGGTGTAAGTGTGTTGCTAACAAAGATGGAAGCATAGTATTTTTAGGTCAACACAGATGATCCAATTTTGTCTTTGAAATTGGATCAGCTCAATTTCTCTCTTCCTGTTTACATGTTCTTCATGATGACAAAATGAATGCTCATTTCGACAGCACCATATAAATTGCCATTTTTGAGAAAGATACACATTAAGCTACGCTTAGATCTGTCAATGAACAGTCGCCATTCATTTGAGTCCTACATCAGAATTCCCAATTTCTGCAGTAAGTCCTGTATTTTATAGCACTATATAAAGCTACGGCCACTTTGAATATACTGCTGAAATTAATTTTCCCTTGATCTAATGTAGGATAACTTTGCTCCTTTTTCAAGCAAGATATTTTCTCCTTCGATTTTGATGCTAGCGGTTGTGTGGCCTTTTCTTGATAGTCCCAGACCCCGTGACAAATCATGCAACTCATTCTAATCGAATCCCTTATGAGCTGAGTCATCTTCAATTTCAAAATCTGCATCGTGGCTGTCACTGAGTTCTTTATCAGGATCCAGATCATCAAGAGAGAGTATTTGAACAAAAACTGGTACTGAGATTTCAGCTGAATGAGGAACTGGACCTATAGCTGATGGGCACTCGATTTTATATTTGTTTTTCTTGTGATATCCTGAAGCATGCACTAAGCAAAAGTAACAGTCCTTGCAATGATCTCTTGGATCTCACCAATTCATAGGTATTAATGCCAATTTATCACGTGTTCTCTTGGTGTACATTTCTAAACTCACGACACACTTGCACACCTTTTAAGGGGTCCAAGGACTGACTTTAAATTATGTAAAATAAGATCTTTATTTTAAAATATGTAAAATAACTTACTTGACAAATGTGCTGATATTTGCCCTTTGTCTGGGAATCGTGAAACGGCCACCGACAACACAAAATGTATCATGTCTATTTAGGCACTTGTGACGAGGTGGAGCTGGGGTAGACATGATCTGAAAGAATGAAAATAAATATTAGGGTAAACATTAAGTAGATCAGACACAAGCTTCGAAAAACAACAACAAATAACACAATATCATCTGATAGAATCATGTATACAGAATCTTCTGTTTTGTTTGCAGAATAAAACTCAACTATATGGAACCCGCAACCCCTCACCGCACTGTCTCACGTATAACTGAATAGGTTTTAAATTTCACCCTCAAAGTTCGACCATTATTCCGCTACATATGACGTTACATTCAGCATTAATAAAATAATATTATTAATTATTAATTATTGAAACAAATAACTTCATTACTTCTTTTTCTTAATACTTTTACAGGAATTCATAAAAGTAGCACTATTATCAAATCAGTAAAATTGCGTTTCTTAGGGAAAGAGCTTAATGTGATAGTAGAAAACTGAATGTATTTTGAAATCAGCATGTCAATTTTAGTCTAATTCAAAGGAAGACGAACGCAAAAGAAACTATTTTCAAAATTATTCCCCAGTGCTATATATCGTGGATATATAACTAATGAGGCTCCATCTTTAACAGCATAGCTTTAATGCTAGTGACTTGTGTTTGGTCAAGGACTTCAGCCTCGAAGATGAATCACCCCAATGAATTATATGGATGTTCCAGGGGCAGCACTCAGTATTAGTCATAGTATTAGACAAAGAAAAAATTAAGTGCTTAAAATTACTTTCCTACATTTATCAGATAAGCTATATGAAAGTATTTGTTAATATTTATCATATCTGATTATGTAACAATTATTTTACTTTACGAGGCTTTTTTATTCAGTAATTACTGACTTGTCAATAGTTGCTTTACACGGAAGAATAATTTGGTCCAATTATGTTCAATCCTCTGAAGACTTCGTTAATGTTTTCGCTATTTTCAATATTAGGGTTTTCATCATGATTATGATTTATGCTCTATTCGGCATTTACTAAATATATGCAGGTTTCTTTACAATACACCAACTACAATTTGTACTCCTGACAATGTTGGTTCCAATTCTTGTTCAATTATCTAACAGTTAATATTATTATTATTATTATTATTATTATTATTATTATTATTGAGATTTGCACTTAATTCGCAGTCGAGTAAATCGTTGTTTTCTAGAGATAAACAGAAATCATATGAGTTCCAGTACTCTCATTCGTAGTCTAGTTGATATATTTAATACTACCGACATTGTATTTTTCCCTTCGCCATTGGAGTCTCAATTCTGTTAATGTCATTAGGAATTGGCTGAGGTGCCGATGATAATTCATGTGTTGCCACCCTGTTATTTAATTTAAGATTATCCTGTATTTTGAACACAGGGAAATACTAAATGTCTGAATTTACTTTATTATCCATCCAAGTAGGTTTGATCTGTGGTGCCACCAATATGTAATGGTTGAGACAGAGATATGAATATATGATTTTAGTCGATTTCAAGGCAAAAAATTCAAAAAGTTGCATCCGTGAGGGTTAACATAGAAAGTGTTCTCAAATCCAACACTAAAATGATGTCGTATTGTTCGCCATTATAATCAGAAAGAAAACCCAAACATACACACACACACAAGACAAGCAGCTGAAAGAATTATAGAAAGGCACCATGAATGCGTAAATATACAACGGAACATTAACTAATGATTTCACCAATTACCCCACGTTGTTTTTCGGTTCTCGATCTTGTCAGTGTCATCCAAAAGCAAGGAAAGAGCGTGCTGCATGCTCACAAGTTAATACTATGAAAGACAAACGCATGGTTGAGAAATGAGAACCTGTTCCCAGTTTCCAATATTATGCGTAGATGTTTCATTAAAGGATTCGCCTGCTCGTCCGGGTGATTAGGTACATGATACTTTGGGAAACTCTGTATGTTCTCCTGCTACCAAGTCTTCGCCCATCACGTCTGGTTGCTGGCAATAATAAATAGATGCTTAGGAACAGCTTGCCGGACAAGTCCGTCTCCCTCCAAAGTATGACTGCATATACACCCGAGCACAGATATAAACTATATCCGGTTTTGTTGCTACTTGATTTCTAAAAAATCCTTCGTTCACATTTTTATTTCTGCGTTACTTCTCGGTCTAATTGGATTTGGAAAAATGACCGAAGTTCAAATTGGAATCACTTGCTGGCCTATAAAACAGAAACACTTAAAACCGAAAAATAAAATCCACTTATTCCATTTTTACGTGTGTTCCCGTGGTATCATATATTATAGAAGAAGGGAGCATCCTTCACATCATTGCAAGAAAATAGGACATTCTCGAAACATGCGAAACGATCAAACATTAATTATGCTGAAAATACGTTTTTCAGAACTTAGAAGTGATAAAACAATTATTCTTATATAAAGTGATGTGTGTTTCTAGATTCTACAAACACATTCCTCTTTATAGTTCGATACTTTATAAAGAATTTTATAAAATAGATGACGTATCTTATCATTTCATATAATATTTCGATGTGTCGTGTGCGAATGAAGATACATCACGTTTCTCGTTATTCGATTCAGATTTCTCATCGCCATTTATTCAGTTTAGTAAGGTCCCTGAATGTTTCCACATAGCTAGGGCCCATTTAAATAAACTTTGATTGCATCTCCACTCTTGAATTTGTTTACGAATATCTTTGTTTATTTCTTTCTTTCAGTTTTTAAATTTAAAGTATCCATTGTTGATTATTTCCTCAATTACTTCCAATTGATTGCATCCAATTCCAAAAGTGCGAATTACGTATTATTCGTTTTCCGTTCAGTATCCTGATTATTTCGCAGCTAAGCCATTTAGTTCCTTCAGATGATTCTAGTAAACATCTGCGTTATCATCAGCGGATATGTATCGATTATAATTTCTATTTCGATATCTTGGCTAGCATATATGAGTGCCGCTAGCAAACTCTGCATTCATGTAAATATAATTATACATACAATAATTAATATAGTTTACTTCTATCAAAGAATTCAATAAAGATTTACCCCCCAGTCCGAATACAAATCAATAAGTTAATTTTAAACGCCAGTTATGATAATACAAATACAATATAGATAATTTCTGTCTGAAGTTCTAGAATGAGGAGTTATCATTATGTACAATATTTACATGAAGACAATTGTTAGTATCTTTGCAATTGTGAGTTTAATCTCTGGGCCGGCAATGTATACTTAGACACAGTGTAAACATGGCAGTCAATAACTGAGTAGTACTTAAACATAAGAACTAGACATGATATCCGTAGACATGGGCAGTTGAACAAGAATGGTATACATCTAGAGATTAAATTCCCAGTTCGGGATTCCTTGTAGCTTACCCGTATCGTCCTACACCTGACGAAAGCCAGAGGTTACAACGGTCGAAACATTGTGATAACAAAAACAAAAATGAGGGAAATTGTCTTTATGAAATAATAATACTGATCGATTCTCAACCTAGATGAGATTTTTCATAGGTTGACAACCCTGAGGTTTTATCTTGTTATAACGTTTCTTTCTGTTCCTTTAGCATCTGTTATTTGTGTCAATAGATGTTTTCAGATTGATTTAGCTTTCTATGGATCTGAGACAATAGAGTATTATTTGCAGGTTGACCATTTCATAGTTCCCTGGTTGTTTTCCGGATATTGAATACAATGAATAATATATTATTTGTTTTCGTTCCTTTCAGAATCAGTTGTGCATTTCAGGTAAGAATTCTTGTCATTCTTGAAAGAACTGCATTCGATCTGCAAGTCGACTTGTTAGGATTTTCTACCTGTTCCAGCGGCATGCCATTTTAGCAATCTTGTTTTCTTTTTTTTAGGAAATGTTATATATTTTTAATTTCTAAATATCCTTTCGCAAATATTGTTGTTGTATGTTAGTAAATTATCCAGCATTGTTCAAGATTCGCATCAATTATTAACAAGTGATATGTGTAAAGAATTTTAAGGGAGTTGAGAAAACTAAGATATATCATTCTTTTTTTAAGTGACGTTATTTAAAATAAAACATTGTAGCTAAACAGACAGGTCATGAGGAAGTATTTCAACATTCATTTTTTTTATTTTTGTATGTGCTTGCACTAATGTGGAGACAATTATTTTTATTTATGGACGATAGCTTAATTATTATGTTAATGACGTCTATAAACATTTTTTTCAAATCTGATTTTTACAGTGCTCTACAAGGCTAAGATTAGTAAATACCAATAGAGTTTAGACGCATCACTGAAATAACAGGAGTTATCAAGTTGATTGCGCTGACTCATTCAACGTTAACGAATTCAATCCCACGTTGCCCGCCTTGGAATTTCTAATGCATTGCAAGTAAGTTTTAACAGGATTCATTATTGAAGGCTACAATCTAAATAACTTAAGCTACGCAGATGAGAGAGTTTTGATAGCAGGCACAAAAAGAAAACTAGAAGTCCTACATCAAGTAGTGAATGAAACCGTGAGAAAGGACTAAACATCAACAGTAAGAAAACAGAATGCATGTTTGTCAGAAGGGGAAAGAGACCAATATACAAATGACAAATTGGAGCTGTCGCAATTAAAACAATTTAAATATCTGGAAAAAGGTTTAAAAGAGGAAAGAAAGTGCAGCACTGAAATCCGAATGTCCATTGGAATAGTAAAAAAAAAATACGAAACAGAATAATGTCGTTAGAAACAAAGAAAAGAATCCAGAACTACCATGTAATATCGGTCTTCTTATATGACAGTGAATAGTGAACAATCTACTTACAAATGGAGAAGAGACTTGAAGAAACATAAATAGCTTTCGACGGAATTATTCTGAAAATATGGACTAAACATAAGAGAAACGAAGGATATTTTAGAGAAAAAGGAAACAAAAAAATGATACTTATATTTAGCATCAGAACGAAACAGTTGAAATTTCTCCGATACATTTTGAGGAAAGAGGGTATCTTAAAACCGACACTCACTGGACATAATGAAAGCAAGTGAGACAGGGAAAAATAGAACATAACCAACATAAAAAGCTTGTTAAATGGAAGACAGAACAGAGGTTCAGCGAGATAACACAAAGATAACATTTACTAAATGCTACAAAGGACAAGAAATTGGGGCAAGTTATGATCCCCAAAGTCCCGAAGGGAAACGGCACATACGAAAAATAGTATTAGTAGAAAGGAACTGTCGAATATTATTGTATTTCTGTGCGCTTCTGGATATGCTATTTAATGGAACTTTACTAAGATAAATGGCACATGAGACTATGTGAATGTATGGTGGTTATTTAAGCTATAAAAGGCATTGTGTCTGTTAAATATTGACCTCTAGATTTGGACGAATGAAATCAAATACTAGTGTTGTATAAGGGCTTGTTGAATAGAGAAATGTTGTATATTAGTATTACAATATTCTTCTCTAATGTACCGTTCGCCTTTACAAAACGTAGGCTCTCATGGCCCTCAGCATCTTGTCGTCCCCTGTAGCTCAATAATATTTTTTGTATTTTGTTTAATTTTCCCAAATCCATTTACACAAGCTTATCAAGTATGTTAGGCGTTGCTTTCCTCTGTCTCTCTTTCCTCGATCTGTCATCTGAATATCACGTTTCCAATCTCTACTTTTCATGATGGGCCACAGGAATTTCAAATGCCTGGTTAAGTATAAGTTTCCTATATGTTTCCATTTTCTCCAAAACCTCGTCATAGCTCACATATTCGGTTCATGTTATCATCAGCGTATTTCTGTAGAAGCAACATTCCGCTCCTTCATACAGGTTTTTTTCTCACGATGTTTTTCTATCTTTTAATTACACTGTTTAGCTTTTGGGAGGCCTCTTTGGCCATCCCAGTGTCACACTTAGCGGACTGGTTTTTAATTTGTTGTACCAAATGATATCAACGGTTTATTAAATATTGTTTGAACACAGCAAGCATAAAATGACCTTTGTGTACAAATATACAAAACTCGATATACTCATCATGATGCACAGCCAGCTAAGAGTATAGCACGCAACTAAATTAGAACCAAATCTGCACGATACAGTGAATTGTTTTGATAAAAACACCTTATAGTATTGTAGGTGGTGTCCGATTAAAATCACCTTCAGTTTGGGTAACCATTTTCGTACAGACCATCATCCGAATGACGGTGTTTACAAATATTTAAGTCATTGCGCCAAGTTACTTTACCTGGCCTCTGGCGTCAAGCATAAAAAATAACCAATCGACAATCGCCGATGATACGCAAGTAAGATTCAGCAAATAATAATGGGCAGGGTGTAAGAGGTAGAAGACTTGTTTAACATTATTATTATTATTATTATTATTATTATTATTATTATTATTATTATTTTCTTTAATTTCTGGCGTTTACACATTTCTTTCCGTGTCCCTCCCAGGGACCTAAGGTTAGAAATGGCGTCATGACACTTTCCACAGACGAAAAAAAAAAAAATTATATAGATAAAGCCCTTCGTAAAGTGTGGGCTGTACTTGTCAGAACAATTTTTTGTATCTCCTTGAGACATGGACTTCCAGGGATCCCTTCAATTAGTCTACTGCAATCTTTTCCAACCAGTCCTAGGGCTCCAACTACAACAGGGGTTTTTGATGTTCCCATATGACACATTTTCGAGATTTCTATTTCAAGGTCCTTGTATTTTGACAGCTTTTTGAATATCTTCAAAGATACATTGCAGTCAGCAGGGACTGCCATATCAACAAGGAGGCACCGTTTTTGTTTGTGGTCTTTAACAATAATATCTGGGCGGTTGGCTTTGATTGTTCTGTCAGTGTGTCAGTTATTATTATTATAATTATAATAATTATTATAATTATTATTACTATTAATAATAATAATAATAATAATAAAAAATAATAATAATAATAATAATATACCCGTGAAGTTAAAAATGATAAAATTTATCAGAAATTTTTAATTTTGAAATGAAAAGAAACAATTTCTTGAAATAATGTATTGTAATTCAGTAAAGCGTCACTGTAAAGGATCACAACTAAAACAGAGGTTAAATAATCGTTTAATTAAATCCGTTCCTTTTATATATTTGACGTTCAATTCTATCTATTGTATATAGACCACTCAAGGTATTACATTACTTTTTCCTCAATGTCTCATATTAAAAAAATGTATGTGTATAATATGAAACATTTAAATGGAAAATATTTATTGGAATTTTTTATCTCGTTAGTTTAGGAATCCTTAAAAGTGAGCTTATATATGCACAGCGCTTTTTTTCAATCTACGTCATTATCTTATACTTCCGGTCAAAATCCTTGTATTTTTCTAAGCCGTCGTTTAATTTCAGTTTCATATGGTGGTAAAATAGCATTGCTACATAACCGCTTTAGCAGATTCTTTCCATATTTACGGCTATTGCTTCATCTAGGTTGCATGGGATGCTTGGCCTAAAAATAAAATTATTATTATTATTATTATTATTATTATTATTATTATTATTATTATTTCCTTTGGTGTCTATTATACACACATTTCATTCCGTGTCCCAACCAGATACCAAAGGTCAAAACTGAATTCATGATATTTTCCACTGATCATTTTTATAAAAAACAAAACCTACAATCACATATATTTTACATAAGTTTGCGCCGTATTTAGGAGTACCCTTTTTCTATTACTTTAAGGCGAGGGTTACAAGAAATCCCTTCAATGCGTGTATCGGACCCTTTTCCAATCAATCCAAGGGTTGCAAATACAACTGGGAGAATTGATGTCCTTATGTGTCACGTTTTTGAGATTTCCATTGTGTGAACATTGTATTTTGACACGATCTTCAAAGATACATTTCCATCTGCAGTGAATACCATGTCAATAAGAAAGCACATTGTGTGCTTGTGGTCTTTGACCCCGATGTCTGAGTATTTAGTTTTGAATTTTATGTCTGTGTGTATTATTATTATTATTATTATTATTATTATTATTGTTGTTTTTGTTGTTGTTGGTGGTGGTGGTGGTGGTGGTCATGTTATGTGTATTATGTTATTATGATTATTATTATTTTTGTTTTTGTTCTGTCTGTGGTATTATGTTGTTATTGATATTATTATTATTGATGATGTCGGCATTTAAGTGGTTCTTCTGTTAGGTGTTGTGATGATTAAACTTTGGCATTCGTTGAAGCAGTTGTTTTTCCCTATATATCAAGTCAGTGAGAAACATCCTGAGACTGCAGAACACCGACAGTATTATAGTTATACTGTCTTCAGTGAGGATTTATTTTCTTATTTTGATCCTTAATTGCTCTCTCTTCTTTTCTAGGTCTTCGAACGTATTTAATTTATTAACAAGGTAACTATTCTCAAAAGAATACGACTATTGACAAATGCATTTATAAAAAAAAACATTTCCCTCTCTGAATAATATAACTTTCCATGATCTTACGTTTTAATATATTATACTTTAGTCTGCGTAAATAATCATGGCGAGTATTTCAAATATCATCATTCTTTTTTTATTAATACTTTTTTGTTTTGTGCGTACTTGATATGGTATCATTTTATTACATTGTCTACTGTCAGGTCTTGTTTTAACGTGGAACTGCCAGATGGTTTACCTATTCAGTTATTCAATTGATTCAGGGATTCATTTTCAGCATTATTCATAAATGCAACTGAAATGCGATGAAAACAGCTATCGAAAAATAATTATTGATTCAAACAAACTGGCAATGCTTTATATTCTGCCACTTTTAATACAACACGGCCTACTCTACATTTTTTAACCCGTAACAAATTTCTAAAAGTAACTTCCGTCATGAACAGTAGTAACTTTATATAAAAGGTGCGGAAAAAGTGTTTAAATTTTCAATCACACCTGCGCGCTAAAGTTAACTAAAAAGTAATGAATATATAAGTGAATATATAAAGACGTGAGCAATTACTTAATAGTTAGAAACTTTTCCCATGTTAGGGACTTTTTGTCTTCATCGGTAATTGTTACTATTTTCTGAAATCGACCTTAAGTAGAGTATAGTCAGACAAAGTTGATTAAAAACAAAGAATACACACGCCCCTTTACACATATAGAGAGGCATATACATGACACATTGGCACACACGTGATCATACGCCATATATGATTATTCTTGGGGCAAAACAATAAAGAAAGTGAAAAGTGAAAGAAGCAGTCTTTGTTCCTTGGAGACGTAATCACGCAAGTGGGTTAAAGAAGATAAATGACTTGGGGCAATGAGGAAACCTTCTGATTTTCCACTCGTATTCTCACACCTTTTCACATTTTTACTCAAGGTTTATTGTCTTTAACAATCTTTTATTATGCTTATTTTTTCATTGTTTTCTATCTCTGAAAAGAAAGTACTTCGTATTATTCGTCAAAGACTTTCAGTTTCCTACATATTCGGTGGTTTCTATTTCAGCATCTCCCGAGTAATTTACTCAAAGTTCTTTCTTTTCGTATTGAGTCATTCTACTAGATTTTCGTCTTAAATGTGTTTTTAACTTTTGATTTGCATTGTTGTTGTTTCTATCCATCTTCCTTTCGTTGTTTTTAATGAGATAATAAATTTACAATTATTTTCTTTTTAACTGGTTTAAGTATTTGCATTTTTATCTTGGCATTAACTTCGAGTTCACATGACTTTTCCAACAATGTTCTGCTTAATCTCTACTTATATGCGTTTAATTCCTTCGTTAGCGTATTTTTAATTATTACCTCAATCTTTTTCATGTTTATTCTGTTTTTTCTTTTGTTTTATTACATGCCCAGTCTCTTCTCTACGTTGGCCGTCATGACTTTACTGAGATCACTTTATTTAATTATTTGTTAATTTCCATGCATTATTATAGTATATATATATATATATATATATATATATATATATATATATATATATATATAAACTTCAGTTGTGCTATATTTATGGGATTAAAGAGCTCAATATCAGATATAGAGTATGTGTAAAAATGAAAGTGACCATTGAAGTCAAAACTTTGAGGCGAGAGTCTTTTTCATGCTAGACGCAATCGTCAGGCCAATGTAGCATGAAACATACTGTATATAATATATATAACACACTATATAATATATATATATATATATATATATATATATATATATATATATATATATATATATATATATATATATATATATATATATATATATATAATAGATAGAACAATTATAGATCGGTCGGAAATGTTAATAGTAGGAAATGTGTGGAAAATTTTAGTGTCGACCGATTTATAATTTTATCTAGGTCCCACCCACATTTCACCTCAAGGTTCTTTTCGTTAATTGAAAATTAATTTACACGCTTTTTTAAATTCGCAGAATAAATAAACTTGATAAGTCCTGGGACGAAACCGGTCTTTTTTATTTCAGCTTTTGCTTTTAAAAATCCCCTATAAATATTGTCTTTTCCTATTTATTATTAAATTCTGTACCACTAGGAGTATATATATAAGTTAACGATATAACGATATATATATATATATATATATATATATATATATATATATATATATATATATATATATATATATATATATATAACTACATGACGTTATATATCAAGAACAACATAGGGAAAAATGTTAAGCTAAAGGGTACAAATAGTACTTCAGAACTACATCGGGCTAAATTTTTTATGATCCTGCGACTACACATGCGTACGAACTAGAGTTGCTGGGAATTTTTTTTTGTTTCCGTTCTTGCTTATGTGTAGTCGTGCTAACAACAAATTTAGTCCGATGAAGTCTTAAAGGAAAACACGCGGCAAAAGATATTTTTTCAACTTTGTCCTATTGCTGAAACTATAATTTTCATATAATGTATGTGTGTTCCCGTTATACAAGTTAAATAACATAGAATACCCAATCAATTTAGTAGCATATTATACCTCGTGCCCGCTTGTGTGACGTGCCGAATTTCATTAAAATTAGATAATGACTTCTTTAGCTGAAGTCAATTTTACGACATTTGTCACTGGAAATTTTGTAGTTGGTTTCGATACATATTCTTAAATCAACTGTGCGTATATAAACAAAGACTTTTACATTTTATTCCAAATATTAGTTGTCTGACAAACGATAAATATTCAAAATACATTATAACTTCATTATTAAATAAATTTAAATATGCATAACACAACATATATTCATACAGTTCATTACACTACATTATAACTCTTTCTATAAACAGCTACCTGAACGCTCAAGAGGCTATAACTTTCAAACATACTTGTGTCACATACTGGTTTGTTGCCCTTACGTAATAGTAAATATATATGAAGAAGAAATAAGTGTGTATTGTAAACTAATTATACATATTATATTTAAAAAAATACTATACCTGTTTTAAACGAAAATTTTCACGTAAGTTGTTATCTATGACGCCCATTGAAAAAAAAACCTCCTTAATATTAATTATTAATTTTGTATTAAAAGTACATTTTATGGAAGACGTTTATTTTTTATGTAAAGATTTATAATGCATATATCTTGATATCGTAAAATTTTTATCTTTATACTTTAAATCATTATCTTAGTGTCGTAGTGCTTTTCATTCGTTTTTGGGCCGTCATTTTTTTTCGACGAGAAAACGTAAGAACCGTTATTTAATTCAAACTGCTTCCTACGATGATAATGACAATCATAGAACGAAGTACAATCTTTATAAATATCATAATGTTAAATATCATTTCAATATTTTGTGCCTATATGAATACATGACAACTGATTGAAAGACTTCAAATTTGGGATCATTCCAAATGCTACAAAGATTGTCTGGAGAAAATATACATATATTTTTGAAAAGGGCTACGTCTATTTAAGCTATTACACCAAATTTTCACGGAATTTTTTTTTTAACTATGAAGCCCATTGAAACAATATACCTTATTTTAAACCTACATATATGCAAACGTTTGAGATATATGACAAATGTTATACACTCTTTATCATTTGTTATAAATGTCATTAGATTCATTTTTATGGCATATTTTATACACAGGAGATTGTATAGAAATGATGATTTAATGTTTTCACTTCTGGCGTACATGATCAGTACATTATAATTTATACGTTTAAGTATGTCTCCCCATTCTGGAAAAAAAGTTCAATTTATTTCAATGATATATTAATAATTTCAATATGTTAAATGTTTTGATATATTTACTGCTGTTATGCTTATCAGGGAAGATATCTATTGCATTTAATTATATATTATTTCGTTTGATCCATGTAAAAATATATAATATCAGTTATAATAATTATTAAAATACTTTATGTTGCAAATACAGATTAAAAGATTAATGTATGTTCGATATAACGAACATCGGTTTGGTGTTTACAGAATATCTACCGAGAAGTATGACCTCATCAATTAGACATTCTCAACACTGTAACATGATCAAATCTAGAATAATTAATGGCTACTGTTTAAGAGTACTAAGAATGGGAAGACCCTAATACAAACCCGAAGAAGAGACATTCTCAACACTGTAACATGATCAAATCTAGAATAATTAATGGCTACTGTTTAAGAGTACTAAGAATGGGAAGCCCTAATACAAACCCGAAGAAGAGACATTCTCAACACTGTAACATGATCAAATCTAGAATAATTAATGGCTACTGTTTAAGAGTACTAAGAATGGGAAGCCCCTAATACAAACCCGAAGAAGAGACATTCTCAACACTGTAACATGATCAAATCTAGAATAATTAATGGCTACTGTTTAAGAGTACTAAGAATGGGAAGCCCCTAATACAAACCCGAAGAAGAGACATTCTCAACACTGTAACATGATCAAATCTAGAATAATTAATGGCTACTGTTTAAGAGTACTAAGAATGGGAAGCCCTAATACAAACCCGAAGAAGAGACATTCTCAACACTGTAACATGATCAAATCTAGAATAATTAATGGCTACTGTTTAAGAGTACTAAGAATGGGAAGCCCCTAATACAAACCCGAAGAAGAAACATTCTCAACACTGTAACATGATCAAATCTAGAATAATTAATGGCTACTGTTTAAGAGTACTAAGAAAGGGAAGCCCTACTACACAAACCCGAAGAAGAGACATTCTCAACACTGTAACAGATCAAATCTAGAATAATTAATGGCTACTGTTTAAGAGTACTAAGAATGGGAAGCCCTAATACAAACCTGAAGAAGAAACATTCTCAACACTGTAACATGATCAAATCTAGAATAATTAATGGCTACTGTTTAAGAGTACTAAGAATGGGAAGCCCCTAATACAAACCCGAAGAAGAGACATTCTCAACACTGTAACATGATCAAATCTAGAATAATTAATGGCTACTGTTTAAGAGTACTAAGAATGGGAAGCCCCTAATACAAACCCGAAGAAGAGACATTCTCAACACTGTAACATGATCAAATCTAGAATAATTAATGGCTACTGTTTAAGAGTACTAAGAATGGGAAGCCCCTAATACAAACCCGAAGAAGAGACATTCTCAACACTGTAACATGATCAAATCTAGAATAATTAATGGCTACTGTTTAAGAGTACTAAGAATGGAAGCCCCTAATACAAACCTGAAGAAGAGACATTCTCAACACTGTAACATGATCAAATCTAGAATAATTAATGGCTACTGTTTAAGAGTACTAAGAATGGGAAGCCCTAATACAAACCCGAAGAAGAGACATTCTCAACACTGTAACATGATCAAATCTAGAATAATTAATGGCTACTGTTTAAGAGTACTAAGAATGGGAAGCCCCTAATACAAACCTGAAGAAGAAACATTCTCAACACTGTAACATGATCAAATCTAGAATAATTAATGGCTACTGTTTAAGAGTACTAAGAATGGGAAGCCCTAATACAAACCCGAAGAAGAGACATTCTCAACACTGTAACATGATCAAATCTAGAATAATTAATGGCTACTGTTTAAGAGTACTAAGAATGGGAAGCCCCTAATACAAAACCTACAAAGAAGAGACATTCTCAACACTGTAACATGATCAAATCTAGAATAATTAATGGCTACTGTTTAAGAGTACTAAGAATGGGAAGCCCCTAATACAAACCCGAAGAAGAGACATTCTCAACACTGTAACATGATCAAATCTAGAATAATTAATGGCTACTGTTTAAGAGTACTAAGAATGGGAAGCCCTAATACAAAACCCGAAGAAGAGACATTCTCAACACTGTAACATGATCAAATCTAGAATAATTAATGGCTACTGTTTAAGAGTACTAAGAATGGGAAGCCCCTAATACAAACCCGAAGAAGAAACATTCTCAACACTGTAACATGATCAAATCTAGAATAATTAATGGCTACTGTTTAAGAGTACTAAGAATGGGAAGCCCCTAATACAAAAACCCGAAGAAGAGACATTCTCAACACTGTAACATGATCAAATCTAGAATAATTAATGGCTACTGTTTAAGAGTACTAAGAATGGGAAGCCCCTAATACAAACCCGAAGAAGAGACATTCTCAACACTGTAACATGATCAAATCTAGAATAATTAATGGCTACTGTTTAAGAGTACTAAGAATGGAAGCCCCTAATACAAACCCGAAGAAGAGACATTCTCAACACTGTAACATGATCAAATCTAGAATAATTAATGGCTACTGTTTAAGAGTACTAAGAATGGGAAGCCCCTAATACAAACCCGAAGAAGAGACATTCTCAACACTGTAACATGATCAAATCTAGAATAATTAATGGCTACTGTTTAAGAGTACTAAGAATGGGAAGCCCCTAATACAAACCCGAAGAAGAGACATTCTCAACACTGTAACATGATCAAATCTAGAATAATTAATGGCTACTGTTTAAGAGTACTAAGAATGGGAAGCCCCTAATACAAACCCGAAGAAGAAACATTCTCAACACTGTAACATGATCAAATCTAGAATAATTAATGGCTACTGTTTAAGAGTACTAAGAATGGAAGCCCCTAATACAAACCCGAAGAAGAGACATTCTTCAACACTGTAACATGATCAAATCTAGAATAATTAATGGCTACTGTTTAAGAGTACTAAGAATGGGAAGCCCCTAATACAAACCCAAAGAAGAGACATTCTCAACACTGTAACATGATCAAATCTAGAATAATTAATGGCTACTGTTTAAGAGTACTAAGAATGGAAGCCCCTAATACAAACCCGAAGAAGAGACATTCTCAACACTGTAACATGATCAAATCTAGAATAATTAATGGCTACTGTTTAAGAGTACTAAGAATGGGAAGCCCCTAATACAAACCCGAAGAAGAGACATTCTCAACACTGTAACATGATCAAATCTAGAATAATTAATGGCTACTGTTTAAGAGTACTAAGAATGGAAGCCCCTAATACAAACCCGAAGAAGAGACATTCTCAACTTTGTAACATGATCAAATCTAGAATAATTAATGGCTACTGTTTAAGAGTACTAAGAATGGGAAGCCCCTAATACAAAACCTGAAGAAGAGACATTCTCAACACTGTAACATGATCAAATCTAGAATAATTAATGGCTACTGTTTAAGAGTACTAAGAATGGGAAGCCCTAATGAACAAACCCGAAGAAGAGACATTCTCAACACTGTAACATGATCAAATCTAGAATAATTAATGGCTACTGTTTAAGAGTACTAAGAATGGGAAGCCCTAATACAAACCCGAAGAAGAGACATTCTCAACACTGTAACATGATCAAATCTAGAATAATTAATGGCTACTGTTTAAGAGTACTAAGAATGGGAAGCCCCTAATACAAACCCGAAGAAGAGACATTCTCAACACTGTAACATGATCAAATCTAGAATAATTAATGGCTACTGTTTAAGAGTACTAAGAATGGGAAGCCCCTAATACAAAACCCGAAGAAGAGACATTCTCAACACTGTAACATGATCAAATCTAGAATAATTAATGGCTACTGTTTAAGAGTACTAAGAATGGAAGACATTCTCAACCCTAATACAAACCCGAAGAAGAGACATTCTCAACACATTCTAACTGTAACATGATCAAATCTAGAATAATTAATGGCTACTGTTTAAGAGTACTAAGAATGGGAAGCCCCTAATACAAACCCGAAGAAGAGACATTCTCAACACTGTAACATGATCAAATCTAGAATAATTAATGGCTACTGTTTAAGAGTACTAAGAATGGGAAGCCCCTAATACAAACCCGAAGAAGAAACATTCTCAACACTGTAACATGATCAAATCTAGAATAATTAATGGCTACTGTTTAAGAGTACTAAGAATGGGAAGCCCCTAATACAAACCCGAAGAAGAGACATTCTCAACACTGTAACATGATCAAATCTAGAATAATTAATGGCTACTGTTTAAGAGTACTAAGAATGGGAAGCCCTAATACAAACCCGAAGAAGAAACATTCTCAACACTGTAACATGATCAAATCTAGAATAATTAATGGCTACTGTTTAAGAGTACTAAGAATGGGAAGCCCCTGTAATACAAACCCGAAGAAGAGACATTCTCAACACTGTAACATGATCAAATCTAGAATAATTAATGGCTACTGTTTAAGAGTACTAAGAATGGGAAGCCCCTAATACAAACCCAAAGAAGAGACATTCTCAACACTGTAACATGATCAAATCTAGAATAATTAATGGCTACTGTTTAAGAGTACTAAGAATGGGAAGCCCCTAATACAAACCCGAAGAAGAGACATTCTCAACACTGTAACATGATCAAATCTAGAATAATTAATGGCTACTGTTTAAGAGTACTAAGAATGGGAAGCCCCTAATACAAACCCGAAGAAGAGACATTCTCAACACTGTAACATGATCAAATCTAGAATAATTAATGGCTACTGTTTAAGAGTACTAAGAATGGGAAGCCCCTAATACAAACCCGAAGAAGAGACATTCTCAACTTTGTAACATGATCAAATCTAGAATAATTAATGGCTACTGTTTAAGAGTACTAAGAATGGGAAGCCCCTAATACAAACCCGAAGAAGAGACATTCTCAACACTGTAACATGATCAAATCTAGAATAATTAATGGCTACTGTTTAAGAGTACTAAGAATGGGAAGCCCCTAATACAAACCCGAAGAAGAGACATTCTCAACACTGTAACATGATCAAATCTAGAATAATTAATGGCTACTGTTTAAGAGTACTAAGAATGGGAAGCCCCTAATACAAACCCGAAGAAGAGACATTCTCAACACTGTAACATGATCAAATCTAGAATAATTAATGGCTACTGTTTAAGAGTACTAAGAATGGGAAGCCCTAATACAAACCCGAAGAAGAGACATTCTCAACACTGTAACATGATCAAATCCAGAATAATTAATGGCTACTGTTTAAGAGTACTAAGAATGGGAAGCCCCTAATACAAACCCGAAGAAGAGACATTCTCAACACTGTAACATGATCAAATCTAGAATAATTAATGGCTACTGTTTAAGAGTACTAAGAATGGGAAGCCCCTAATACAAACCCGAAGAAGAAACATTCTCAACACTGTAACATGATCAAATCTAGAATAATTAATGGCTAGTGTTTAAGAGTACTAAGAATGGGAAGCCCCTAATACAAACCCGAAGAAGAGACATTCTCAACACTGTAACATGATCAAATCTAGAATAATTAATGGCTACCTGTTTAAGAGTACTAAGAATGGGGAAGCCCTAATACAAACCCGAAGAAGAGACATTCTCAACACTGTAACATGATCAAATCTAGAATAATTAATGGCTACTGTTTAAGAGTACTAAGAATGGGAAGCCCCTAATACAAACCCGAAGAAGAGACATTCTCAACACTGTAACATGATCAAATCTAGAATAATTAATGGCTACTGTTTAAGAGTACTAAGAATGGGAAGCCCCTAATACAAACCCGAAGAAGATACATTCTCAACACTGTAACATGATCAAATCTAGAATAATTAATGGCTACTGTTTAAGAGTACTAAGAATGGAAGCCCCTAATACAAACCCGAAGAAGAGACATTCTCAACACTGTAACATGATCAAATCTAGAATAATTAATGGCTACTGTTTAAGAGTACTAAGAATGGGAAGCCCTAATACAAACCCGAAGAAGAGACATTCTCAACACTGTAACATGATCAAATCTAGAATAATTAATGGCTACTGTTTAAGAGTACTAAGAATGGGAAGCCCCTAATACAAACCCGAAGAAGAGACATTCTCAACACTGTAACATGATCAAATCTAGAATAATTAATGGCTACTGTTTTACTAAGAATGGGAAGCCCCTAATACAAACCCGAAGAAGAGACATTCTCAACACTGTAACATGATCAAATCTAGAATAATTAATGGCTACTGTTTAAGAGTACTAAGAATGGAAGCCCCAATACAAACCCGAAGAAGAGACATTCTCAACACTGTAACATGATCAAATCTAGAATAATTAATGGCTACTGTTTAAGAGTACTAAGAATGGGAAGCCCCTAATACAAACCCGAAGAAGAGACATTCTCAACACTGTAACATGATCAAATCTAGAATAATTAATGGCTACTGTTTAAGAGTACTAAGAATGGGAAGCCCTAATACAAACCCGAAGAAGAGACATTCTCAACACTGTAACATGATCAAATCTAGAATAATTAATGGCTACTGTTTAAGAGTACTAAGAATGGGAAGCCCTAATACAAACCCGAAGAAGAGACATTCTCAACACTGTAACATGATCAAATCTAGAATAATTAACTACTGTTTAAGAGTACTAAGAATGGGAAGCCCCTAATACAAACCCGAAGAAGAGACATTCTCAACACTGTAACATGATCAAATCTAGAATAATTAATGGCTACTGTTTAAGAGTACTAAGAATGGGAAGCCCCTAATACAAACCCGAAGAAGAGACATTCTCAACACTGTAACATGATCAAATCTAGAATAATTAATGGCTACTGTTTAAGAGTACTAAGAATGGGAAGCCCCTAATACAAACCCGAAGAAGAGACATTCTCAACACTGTAACATGATCAAATCTAGAATAATTAATGGCTACTGTTTAAGAGTACTAAGAATGGGAAGCCCCTAATACAAACCCGAAGAAGAAACATTCTCAACACTGTAACATGATCAAATCTAGAATAATTAATGGCTACTGTTTAAGAGTACTAAGAATGGGAAGCCCCTAATACAAACCCGAAGAAGAGACATTCTCAACACTGTAACATGATCAAATCTAGAATAATTAATGGCTACTGTTTAAGAGTACTAAGAATGGGAAGCCCTAATACAAAACCCGAAGAAGAGACATTCTCAACACTGTAACATGATCAAATCTAGAATAATTAATGGCTACTGTTTAAGAGTACTAAGAATGGGGAAGCCCCTAATACAAACCCGAAGAAGAAACATTCTCAACACTGTAACATGATCAAATCTAGAATAATTAATGGCTACTGTTTAAGAGTACTAAGAATGGGAAGCCCCTAATACAAACCCGAAGAAGAAACATTCTCAACACTGTAACATGATCAAATCTAGAATAATTAATGGCTACTGTTTAAAGTACTAAGAATTAATACAAACCCGAAGAAGAAACATTCTCAACACTGTAACATGATCAAATCTAGAATAATTAATGGCTACTGTTTAAGAGTACTAAGAATGGGAAGCCCCTAATACAAACCTGAAGAAGAAACATTCTCCACACTGTAACATGATCAAATCTAGAATAATTAATGGCTACTGTTTAAGAGTACTAAGAATGGGAAGCCCCTAATACAAACCTGAAGAAGAAACATTCTCAACACTGTAACATGATCAAATCTAGAATAATTAATGGCTACTGTTTAAGAGTACTAAGAATGGGAAGCCCTAATACAAAACCCGAAGAAGAGACATTCTCAACACTGTAACATGATCAAATCTAGAATAATTAATGGTTACTGTTTAAGAGTACTAAGAATGGGAAGCCCCTAATACAAACCCGAAGAAGAAACATTCTCAACACTGTAACATGATCAAATCTAGAATAATTAATGGCTACTGTTTAAGAGTACTAAGAATGGGAAGCCCCTAATACAAACCCGAAGAAGAAACATACATAAAATCACTTTCAGAAATCTACACTATCATTATTATTTCGTCCACAATACTAAGAGAAAGTTGTATGAAATATACAACCACAAAAAAGATTACAGCATTATTAACAATAATGGCAATGAAAACGAACTAGGTCAAGTCAGACCTATAATACTACCTCCTAACTCTGTAACATTCACTATCAAAAACAATTTATCCAAACTAATAAACACATCAAAAACTATTATGGATGTGATCAGAACCATAAAAATAATAATTCTGATGCAGGTATATACGTAATAAATTGACAGTAATGCTATTTCCAATACATTGGGGAAAAATGCAGAAATTTAAATAAAACGCATCTATGAACAAAAAAGGTAATGTTATAAACAAATATTTATCATAGTTATACACAGAAAAAAATTTAATCACAAATTTTATCTTAAGAATGTCACACTTATTGAAAGTCAAATTTACATAAACAATAGAAAAGAATGAATTTAACGGAAACTTTTCGTGAGTACTTTATGGAATGACTTCAAAATATAAATCAGCGCATCGGATTGTTTAAATATCTTAATTCCTGAAAGAGTTAGGACTTTTCCAAGTCAGGCAAGAAAATAAAAAGGAAACAGTGAAATTCATAATCTCATGTTATTTACAATATATAACGCATTAATCCAAAATTGAAATACTATTTTGCATTAAAAAATTCAAGAAAACCTATTACCGACTTTAATTTATTAGACATTAAATTGTGTCACAAGGCGGCTTCCATAGTTGCAATTCAAGCAATTTTTTTTTGATTTTTGGATTCCAAAAAAAAATATTCGCTTGAAGATGGAACAGAGCTTAGTACTTTAGTTCAATTTAATTGAAATAATTATAATGAAGTTTTCGGCTCTTGTTTTGAAACATGAGAACTCTTATGTAGCCTTGGAATCATATTTTTAAATAAATAATTATATTTATGGTCTACTTTTGTATCGAACACTATTTTTTAAAAATAATAACAAAAATACTAAAGAACTTTGGATTAATTACCTAACGAGTTCTTTCCTATTTTCTATATATTTTCCACACACACACACACGCACACACGCACACACACACACACACACATATATATATATATATATATATATATATATATATATATATATATATATATATATATATTGTTCCAGGATTATTTTCCAACTTATTCAAGACGTTCTCGATCTTTCCAAACTTCTAACATTTTGTCATGGAGTACCAAGGGGCCTCTCATGTTTCAGGTACGGTTACATTTTCAAGTTTTTATTCATGGCTCTTTGAACTTTTAGAGATGCACATTCTCTCTCAGAGGCCAAACGTCTTATGGAATGAGTTGAATCTTTTCTAATTAATGTATTTTTAAAAAAATATGATCCCCTTCCTGTTGTGACCCCCTCATCCAGTTTCCCTCTCCACTGTTCCATTTTTAAAACTGTTATTTTGTTGGATGTTCAGTGGACTTTGAAAATGAAAGCCAGGTTATGAATGTTGGTATAATTACTGAAGGTCAAAACCTTATTTTTCTCTCAGGATTTCTCATTTGGGAAGACAGCAATTCTGATAAAAAAAAACAATTTTAAACTTCTCTGAAATGCAAGATATTGTTTTAGTAATTCTTATGTTCAATGATGTTAAGATGGTGAGACGTCTAAATTGAAAATCGTGGGAAAAAGAAACACAATTAATTGAGATATTATTTTTAGATATTAAACATTTTATATTGTGACACTATTTAGCGTTTGGCTAACTAATTAAGCGTGAAAATTAAAAGCGAGAAATACTTAAGGCGAGAAGAAGTTATCACGAAAGACATATTGAGCGATGTTATTTTTTTTAACAAAGAAAAGTGGTAAAGATTTTATCATTATTTGCGTAGAAATGTAAGATCTCGGATGTGTCAGAATTAATTTATGCCATGACGCGGTGAATAAAAGATAGCAATCTGCGCATGGCACTAATGAAAATTTCAAATTGGTCAAGTGGATTACAAAGCGGAATGCTAGAAGATAATTAGAATTGGGTCGAGCATGCGACTGAGAAAAGGATCAGCTGAGACTACCCCAAAGAAAAAGGAAGGAAGAAGGGAAAAATAAAAAGAATAAACCATTAACTATCTTTCGGAGATATCATTTGGTTTTGGAAAGGAACCAGATGTTTTATGTCCAGACATTGCCCTGATAAAAGTTTGTTACCTGGACAGACTGTTAGCGACAGAAGTACGAAGAAGTTGAAGGAGACAAATAAATTCAATTGACCACCCAGACAATAACTTGGCAAAAATCCCGTTGATGAATTCTAAATGAATCCATTTAAGATAGAGATTTAATGACCACAGTAAACGTCGCGGGGGTCCTAGTCGGGGAAAAGAAAGAAAAGAAAAAGGAAGATATTTTTTTCTTTGATCGATAATTGTAAACTGACGCCAGTCTAGCCACACCCACACTGCCGAGCGTTCCTTGGCTGAATGGTGGCGTGAGCGATGGGCGAAAGTAAACATATGAGAAAGAAGGGTAACCTGTTGACACCATCTGAGGGGATTGGTGTGAGATACCAATATGAGAAAGGAAGAATTTGGGAGGATAATTCTCTAAATAACACCTCTAAAACAGAAAGTAATGGACTTCCAAAAATGGGAAGTGATTAATTTTCCAGTCCGAAAACAAAGAAAATCTTTAATGCGGATTTGGAATTATCGAGGAACCCAAACCACGACAGGCCTCCAAACGGTTTTGGTCGGCGTCCATATAAACGAACGTCCCCAGGGGCAGACAGTGGCAGTTGGGCAGAGGCAAACAGAGCTACAGGGCAGACAGAGTTGTGCTGTGAGCACGGAGACCAGCCTCGCAGGAGCTGACTGAAAGATTCCACGCATTCCGACTTAGATTTCTAACCTAAGACAATTTTTTTTGAAGAACGAATTAGACTCACACCACCAAAACAAGTTTTACGAATATCGCCTGAAGATACCAAAAACCAGTTTATTGAAAAACAACTTAAGATATTAAGACTCGCCTAAGAAACGCAAAGTGTCACGTATCCATAGAAGCGGTTTGGGAGAAAGAATCAGTCCTGTATTCAGCAACCAGATATAAAGATACTTGTTATTCTTATTTTAACACATTTGAATCCTTCGAGTTATTACTTTATTTTCTTTTACATATACTTGTGCGGTTTCGCCTTTGCTCGAATTCGGCTTGCACTACGGCCCGACGACTGATTGATTTCGTCTGCCTAAGATCAAATCACAACGAGGGTAGGTTAGACTAGAAATCAAAGCAGTTACTTCGGTAACCAGGGTTTGGAGGCTAGCTGGGAACGACAAAGCTGATGTCGAATCTAACCAGATTTCCATTCGAATCAGCCAAGGGTTAGATCGTAAACTGGATAGCACGGGAGAGGCCCAGGGTGACGTCACAATAGGATAGACAGATATGCCACGATTTCACTTCGAGAATTTTTTGTTACAGCCGGTATATATATATATATATATATATATATATATATATATATATATATATATATATATAATTACCTCGGTAATTGTTGGGTATTTTTGTTTTGGAGAAATGGATATCTCGCTCGATGTGATTCTTTGGTTTGTTCATAAGTAGTATTAATAACATTTTTTTTTTTGTTCAATTGTTTGTTTACTTGTTTATATTCGGTCTTCCCTAACAAATTATATAATTAAATAAACGAAGAGATAAATAGAGAACAAATTTAAAGAACACATTAAAAAAATAAAGATTAGGCAAAAACAATAAATATAATACTCTCAATACTCTCAATATAAAAAATAATATTAATTATAATAACACATGAATCTAAGCATACAAGAGAAAATTGTAATGATTAAATATAAAAATGCTGACCAATTATTAAATCAAAGAAATGTACTAATCTTCAAGTGTATACACTTGGAATTTGGGAGATATACACTTGAAGTGATGATTCTGATTTATACGTGTACAACATGTATGCGTACAAATATTCAGATTTTTGTATATGATCATTTGTGTGACTGTCTAATCTATATCATTCATAGTTTTAAATTATTAATAAATATTATTTTTATTAATATTATTGATAGTATTATCTTTATATCTAAATCTGTTTTTTAATTTTAAATTTGTTCTTTATTTATCTCTTGATTAATTTAATTTGATTTTTATAATTCTAAATATTATTTTTATTTAATTTATTGACGCTTTATGTTAATAATAATAATAATAATAATAATAATAATAATAATAATAATTTGAAATTTTAATGATTATAATGCAATGATGATTTTTTTTTATCTGTCTGAAATAATATGACTATTAGACATATTGCTCTATCTTTTCTTTTTTTTTATTCTGATCACCCCCTCTCTTACTGTGTATATATTTTCTTCAGCCCATTAAGGAAAAAAATATTTCTCGGTGAACCTATTGGCTCAGATTTAATTCTTCATGTTTTCCTTTCTTTTTCTCCTAACACCTCTCTTTACATCCCTCACCGTTCACATCCATTCCTTCCCCTATCTCACAAACTTCCCCCATATAATATTTTAAATGAATTTTATATTGAAATTTTTCTTTTTATTTCTTCTTCTTTTCTTATATTTTTTGCCTTTTCCGTTTTCTTTCTTTTTTTCCTCTCCCTCTTTGTTTTTGGTATACACAATTTGTTTCATTTCTAAAAATAAACAAAAAAACCTCGGTTTAAAAAGATGAATATCAAATATATTCATGAAATAAATTATAACCAAAATAGAATTTAAGGAGGGTTTTTAATATTATTATTATTATATTGCGCTATTAAATACATTGGGACCTCTTTAGAGTAATGTCCTCCATTACCAATTGGTATTATATATATATATATATATATGTCAACATGTCCATCTTCTTTTTCATGTTGAATTGAATATGGCCTATGTTTATTATGTTTTATGAATATGTCCTGTAGATGGTCTATTAGACCGAAACGTCCGACGTTGACATTATATTAACATTAAAATTGCATATTAGGATTTTGTTTGTTTTTTCCGTATATTTTTCTTCATGTATATATATATATTTGTGTGCATGTGTGAGTGTGTGTGTGTGTCTTTATTTTTTAAATGTGATTTTTATGGATACTCATATTTGAGTAGAAGCTATGTCTTTTCTAAAAGTTTAACAGTATTTTTTATCGAACTACTTCTACAGCATGAATATTCGAGAAATCTTGCCCGAGAAGTAATCCATCTTACGTGGACGAACGGTCAAGCATGTCAGATACAATAAGGGTTCGACATACTGGAGGCAGGTTCGAATCCTCTATTAGCTGGCATATATTTCTCTCGAGACCTTCTTTTATTTCCCGGTCGTTAGATGAACTTGAATAAAAACCTACTGTTTAATTAAAAAATACTGTTTATTTAAATACAAACTTCCACTCGATTATGAGTATCCACAAAAATAACGTTTAAAGATAATCATTTATATGTATGTATATGGAAAAATGATATTTAATTTATCTTCTATATAAAGAAAAAATTTTAGGAGAAAGATGACAGACAAAGTAGAAAACAATTTCGCGTGACGTGTTTCGTCCTTAGTGTTTCCTGAGACTACTTTTATCTTTACGTTGATATGACTACGCATGAGTACGAAAGAGAGACGCTGTGAATTTTAAATTGAAACCATTCTTATTTTATATTTAATGTGTTTCGTGTATATAATTCGATCCTCACTGGAGGTTTTTAATCTTGGTCTTGTGCCACTACTATACCATGCTTAGTAAATCTCTGTAATTTAGTTTATTTAATTTAGATTATTTCGCTTTCGGTTTATTTTTCCACCAATTTTGTTATTAAATATCGCAAATGTTGGAAAAAATAATTTACCGATAAAGGCGAAACGTTTTAAGTATCTGGCTGCAAATTTGCTATGGATGATCTACAAATTAAAGCATTTTCTCTATATCTTTGTCTTCATAATTTTCTTTTAATTAGTGTAGCTTTCTGGCAAATCTCAATTATATATATATATATATATATATATATATATATATATATATATATATATATGTGTGTGTGTGTGTGTGTGTGTGTGTGTGTGTGTGTGTGTGTGTGTGTGTGTGTGTAGAGAAAGAGATACAGAGAGAGAGAGAGAGAGAGAGAGAGAGAGAAGAATAACAGCTTTTGTGATGAATCATCACAGAGGTATTGCTTAACCTTTTAATAAATAAAGCTGTTTTTGCATTCTCAACAGCAACTTGAGCAAAGGGATGTTTATTCAGAAAAGAATGGGCAGTTGGTGCCTAGAAAGGATATCTTGGTACACCAAATTACTAGACTTGGTCGCTGTCCTAACAAACAGATTAAAGCAATCAGACACGGTTTCTTAGGAAAAGTACCAGATAAAATAAATAGATCAAAAACATGTTTATCTCGATCACATTGTATGCACCTGCGAGTGAAACGCGTACCAAGGAAACCTTTACTCTCTTTATCTTTCCAAACAACGAACACAAAATAATCAATTCTTTTGTCCTTACGTGGATAGCTACATTTAGATCCATACTCAGTTTAACGCAGTGTGGATCGAACATACACCTTAAATTATGCGAGAAGAAATTGTTAACATTCTATTTACTATAGTAAAGCTACATAAAACATTATCAAATTCTTTTTTTGCGTTTTAAATTGACGGATTTTATTTATTTTATAAATATGTCTATTTTTATCACTTCAATCCAGATGTAACTGCATAATTAATCGACTAATAATATTGATATCGGATTAACTGATCATGTTTTTATTTTACATAATTTCTATATAAAATTTCAGAATTTTTCAAGTAGTACAATATTAAACATGTAGAACTATATGCAATTACTAGTTCTAAAATATATATAACATATACAGAAATATTCAGCATTAAATTTGGTTTATGGTCGTATCACGTTGAAAAACCCGTTCTCGGATGATTACCAAAATTATCCTTTATTAGATGACCACTGGACACGGTCAATACCGAGATAGATGAACGCTTAGGGATAGCAGGTGCCGTAAGATTGGATGTAAGTTACGTGTAATTAATAACGGCTTGGAATTGGACATCGGAGCGTCCAATTCCAATTCCTGTCGTTTTCTTTGTATTCAGTTAAGCGTAAATAACATTTGGAAATGCATGGATTCACCTCTTTTACTCCCAACTATAGGTTAATTAATAGGACTTTTATCTCTAATTCATTTTTGTCTCAACAATTCTTACAATCCCAAAATAACTTCTGGCTTAAAATAATCTGCATATTGTTCATACGCCGTAATAAACATCAACAAATCAATTAATCTACATTCATTTCAAATTTCAAATATGAATGTTGCGCAGTCATTATAGGGATTCTGTATTGTGAATGCAGGGGATCTTCCATCTTAACTTAGTTGGTCATTGGACTGTTTTGTTTTATTGTTCCTGATAGTTAAACTAAGACCTGGCGCTTTTTTTATGCAAGCAGTCGTTTTCTTTTCTATTCGTAAAAAGTATATTGATATATCGATTACGATGTTTTAAAGAACAAGAGATAACGCCGTTTCCTTTGCGAGTGTTCAGTCAATACAAACTCAAATGAAAATTAAGTTAGAAGATTATTTAATGAATCCTGTGAAATTTGTAACTTTATGATAATGACGAATGATAATTATGAAGATATATAGGTTAAATAATGATTGACACCGTACCTAAAATGCTTGATAATATAGAGCTAAAGAATCATCTACTCGAGTGACTGATCCCCAAATTTTCGGTTCTTTGCAACTTACTTTTAACCAATTGAATCCACGCTCGGAAAGAAGTTGATACAATTCTGTCGAGACAGCAAATCGCTTCTTAGCTATAAATATCTTGTTGTGACTAAAGAAGGCATTATGTCCACAAATTTACTATGAATGTAGCGATAGAACAGCGCTAATCTTGTGGCGTTCTATCTCTGGGAATGAGTCAACCGGTAGGAAAATAAGCAATATCACACAAGGCAATGTAAACCACCTTGAACTCGGTCATGACTGGAAAGAGAGAACTGATCAGCTTCAGTCCATATTTTACAACAATATACTATGTTTTATTTGATCTATCACGTAAAGCATGGCAGATGGAGTTAAGTTCTATCTGAAGCGGTACAATGAGGCAATAGGTTTTTCCCAGCATCATCAGTGATAGATCATTTTTATGAGTTCTACATCAGGTTTGTGTGGTGCTGTACAAATGGACCTTCATAAAAAATAGCCACATTGATCATTCAAATGTTCATTATGACCTGATGTCATTCAGGATTTGATCGGCGATGATGTAACGATATAAACTTTGTCTATGGTTCATTGGTAATTAAAAACATGTTTTTACTCCCATTGATGTATTAGAGATCGGTCTGAAGTGAAATTAGATGCCAGACTCCAATCATTTGTATTTTGGGATTTGCTCATATAAATGCGAGTATCATCTGAATGGGTGATAAGTATTTTATTTTCATTAAAGGAATGAGCATTGATAACACTTAGATATATTTGTTACATACATGAAATGAAATTGGTATTTAACGTTACCCTATGTAAGATTCGGATTAAACAATGTGATGTTGATAATTTCAGAATACAAATATAATCTTCTGCAACCTTTTCAGATTATTGCTAATATTCAAAATGTATTTTCTAGTTGCCAGTTTATATTATGTAAAGAAATATGCTGCATATTTTTTCTTTTTATTTATAAATATATGCAAAAAATGAAAGACACAGAAAATAGGTTTAATGTACCCAATATTGCTTAGACCATTTTAAAATGTTTTACTTGTTAGTAACAATTGCCTTTATATTCTATAAACTACATATTTTTTATTCTTTCATTGATTTGGGCTGTCGTACAATTTCCCGCCCCAACAAAACAATATCCGAAATTGATCAATCTCTACAGGATATAATGTACGATTACCTTTATGGTCGTTTATCTTGTGTTGGTTTTAAAATTTAATGTTTCTGATCTTCCTTTCCAGAAAATATTGAAAACTTAGGAAAAAAATATTAAGTGAATTATTTCATGAAATACAAAGTTGAATGTGGCGAAAATGAAATTATTTTGCATGTTAGTTTATTAAACTGATTTATCTCGGAATATACAATATCAGCTGAAATTCACTCCGTATATTTACCATTTAAATGTTTGTGCATCTTGAAAAAATGACTAACTTCTGAGGATTAATACAATTTTTATATTTACAATGTTGTCTTGCAGAATATAATCAGATAATGTATACAGGCAGATACAAATATATAGTCCTATACAAGTAAATATACTAAAATGTTCAATCAAGAAGGTCCGTCTATTTTTTTTTTTTTTTTTGTATTTTCTATTTTTCGAAGATGATGTTATCCATCCAAATTAAAATGGATAAACTTTCAAGTGTTCAAGTTTTGATCCGTTTTTATTCAAGTACTTTCGATCGACTATGTTATCAAACACTTGTCTTGAATTTCGTTCTTGATAGTGTCTGACACGGTCGAAATTTACAAAAACAAAAAATTTCGAACATTTGACAGTATATCAACAATACACATCATTAAAATTGAAATTCGGTAAACTAAAAAAAAATAAATAAACAGATTTTATCGTTTGAATTTAAAATTCCTATCCGCCTCGATGATTTCTTCAATATAAGCTCCGAAAGCTGCTGCAAGCAACCCCGGATCAAGTGGCTCTCCTAAAGTTAATTGCACCCCGTTCAACGACATCCGTTATATTCTACTGTAAATACAAATTGGGTGATTTAGTTAATATTTCGGTGGGGGTTCATGAATGTGAAAAATCATCTTCAGCGACAACAGGTTCGCGATGTCCAATTCGGGATCATAGTCATCCATGTAAATTTCGAAAAGTTAGATAACCATGTCTCACAACCTATGTATGTGGTGGTGACATCACTAACAATGGGATTGAAGAAATGAGGCAGCATAAGATATTCCTGTGTTCTTTTTAATTTTTGAGCCATCACTGACGTTGAGATATCGTTTTGCATCACTTCAAGAAACTCTTGGAGACTTACATGCTGAAATATCAGTATTCTCCTTCCCCTGGCCGCTCCCCGGAAACTCGCAACATGTTGGTCGCAGCATATTTCAGCTAGTACCGACAGGAAGGTTATATTTTCATTTCCTGTATCAGAATGGAAGAACAGATCTTATTTTTCCACACATCATAAAGTCTTATAAGATACCAAGTAACATTTTAGTTCGTTTTCCAATTATGTTCCGTTTAATATGCAATATCTCTGGCTTTTTTCTCTCGCATACGCTCTCACACACATACACACACATACACGCGCATACATATGTATTCAAATGCATGGGGCTGTACGACAATTCAGTTTTTCTTATCAAATTGTGAAATGAAAGTTGTCTCAATTAATTCGTCGTACCTCCACTAATTCGTGATGAAAATGAAAAAGATTTCAATTTATTGTAAATTTAATTTAATGGATTAAATTTACTCTTTCCAGTAAGCAAATGCTTTGGTGTATTTCAAACAGATGTTATATTGATTATAATCGATTTTTTTCTAAAATAGCTGATTAGCACCATGATTTTTTTTAACACAGATAATTACATCGTGAAGAAAGACTTACTCGTCTTTCTTCAAGATGTATTTATCTGTGTTAAAAAAATTCTTCCAAAAATGAAAGTTACGTTTCTGAATTTTCATTTGGGGAATACTAGCTGATTTAAAATATAATTAATCTGAATTGAAATAAATATTATTTACTTCAAGTTTAAAATAAAACAGAAATACATTTCTAAACAAACGGGAACTGTTTTACACCGATAGAAGTCATGTGTACGTGACTGATGAACGACGACAAATAATGAGAGATTTATTGTTGTTCTACGGAGACTTTAACTATAAAACATATTTTAAGAAAATGGCGGTTGAGCGCCTTTTTATATAATTTTTAAGTAGTCCGTAATCTTAATAAATGTTGAAAATTGTCTTCCGTAATCTAAATTTTTGATTGCTGATTTTAAATTTATTTATTTTCTGACAATGTAGTGTTTGGCCGACGATATTTTCAAATACAAATATAAAATTAACATTATTTATGAATATTAGTGCATAATGATTTGCATTAAGCTTTGCAATTTTTGATTAGTGAATATAATTTTCTCTTAATAACAATATTACTGAAACCAATCACGGTAATGCAGAAATTTAAAACATGTGTAACTTTATAAATTATAACAATTAAAATGAAAAAATGATTGAAATTAAAAAAAATAGATATGAGAACAAGTCTTGTAAAAAATTAATTTTTCTTCGAAAAGATCTTTCTTGAGACAATAGTATTCTTAATAAACCTTATTTATAAAAGCAATTAAAAGCTTTTCTAATTAAATAATGCCTTGGTTTTACGCATTTTTATTTTACGATTCAAAACAGATATTGGGGAAATGAGTAGCAGTTTGGAAAAGAAATATTGATGAGTTTCTTCTCGAAGGCGTCCTGCTTTTAACTAATAAAACAGATTTAGAAATGAAAACTTAATTTCTGGAAATTTTATGAAATGTGTGGTGTAATATATGTAACATAAGTAAAAAAATTAAAAATTACCAAGATTTTTTTTAAAAAAAAGGAAAAGTAATTGCAATTATTTGTGAATAGGTCTTGAAATCCGACAATTAATCAATTTTTGCAAGAATTTTAAAATCAATATTTTTTGCAGAAAAGAAAATGGCGCTAAAACACCAATAATAAATGTTAAGCCAACAGCTGACAAACGAAAAACAAGATATTGAAAAAAATTACCAGCGGGCTAGAAAGGATTATATATATTAATAAAATAATAAAAAATAATTTTATCTTTCCTCATAATAATAACATAAACATTTTGATGATAAATTAGTGTTTTTATTAAGTTTCGGGATTTTTTCATCAGGGAATGCTCTTTACCAGCGAATTAGTCCAGGTACCTATCTAGATCCATTTTTTTTGCATTAATGTGAGTGTACCTCAGTGATCTATTTTTGGATTTAGTTTGTTCCCTATTTCGTCAGTGACCTTCACAATGTCATCACTTCCCCAATGTGTATCTGCGCTGATGACAAAACAATTCACTTCTGTCTTAATGGTGAATAGATTTGATCAGGACAGATTAGCAACATCTCAAAATTCACCTACATTCATTTTCTCATTATGTGTCTCAGAAACTTCAGCTGCCTTTTACTGATATTAAGTATAAGCTTCATCCTTGTTTGCAACCTCGCTAAGATCTCATTGTTGCTCACACGCATCCTTCTGTAGAGCTATATCTTTGTCGCCTCGAGTCTCTTCTTCATCTTTGAGGAAATCATCCAACATTCACTGCCATAAAGAAGGACTGCTGATGTCACATAGCAGTTCAGTATTCTTTTTTTTTTGTTATCAAATATATCCTCCTGTCTTGCAGTACTCTGCCCAACTTTTCGAATGTGTCCTTTGCAATCCCGATACACATTCAGATCTCAGTGTCGCACTTACCGTCCTCTGTCAAGACGCTTCTCAGTTATTTAAACTTCCGTGTCTACTAGATGCTAGTGTTCCCGACCTTCACATCGCATTTCGAGCTCAGCCTCTTACTGACGACGATGCACTCCATTTCCTTGTAGTTTATGCAAGACCCTCTTCTCACTCTCCGTCGCTATCTTCTGTAGGAGATTTTATAATTCCATTTCAGTTACTTCTATCATTACTGTGTCATCTGCGTATCCTAGGTTGTTAAGATTGTGGCCGAAAATCCTAAATCCTCGTAGGGTTTCCAATTCTCTCAGGATTGCCTCGCTGTATAGGTTGAAATGTTCCGGTGAGAAGACGCATACTTGCCTTACGCCCCTTTCTATTTTTGTATATTCACTGAATTCATTCCTTATGCGCATGCACGCTGTTTGCTGCCAGTATTGGTTCTTGATGTTTCTGATAAATTTCTCAAATATATCGAGGTTGCTGAGCAGTTCCATCAGATCCTTCTGTCGTAATCTGTCGAAGGCTTTTGCGTAGTATATGAAACATAGGCACACGTCCTTCTGCATTTGTATCCTTTTTTTTTGATAACATTCTGAGTATGAATATCGCGTTCCTTGTTCCAATGTCATTAACAAACCCGCACTGCTCTTGTCCTATCTCTTGGGCTGATACTGTTTCGCGATTTGTTCATTAGAATACGGATGATAAGTATTGTCTTATGGCTCATAAGGCTTATTGTTCCGTGGAGTTCACATTTGTTTGCGCCTGTTTTCCTCGGCATAGCTACGAAGATAGATCTGTTAAGGTATTCTGGTATATCCCCGCTGTTGTAGATTTCATTTGTTATTTCGGTGATCATTTCTATGCCAAATTCATCTAAGTCTGTCAGCATTTCCCTTACAATTCAGTCTAGTCCAGCTGCCTTGCTTCTGTTCAAATTGGCCAGTACGGCTTTTACTTCGGTTTTCAGAATTCAAGGTCCGTTGGTAGTTCTGTGTATTGCTGGCTGTTCCCTTACGTCGTAGAAGAATTCTCCAATGCGCTTGCTCCAGCATTGAAGAATTCTATTTTCTTTCTCTAATATGAACGTTCCATCCTTTGAATTTACGCAGCCTGTTGACGAGCATGTCTTTTGTCCTGTTAGTTGTGTTATTTGTTTGTACATGTTTCTATTTTTGTTATTACTCAAGCTTTCTATTTCTGCCCATTTTTCTTTCAGCCATTCTTCCACAGCTTGTTGCCTACATTTGGTCGTTATTTCATTCCATAATTTTCTGTATTCCGTTCCGTATCTTGGCTGAGTTTTCTGTCTTCTTTCCATCAGAGAACCTACGATTAAGAGTTTCAAACACATCAGATGCGTATGCGTCAAGTTGCCGCATTATGGGTATTTTTCACAATATAGATATTTTGCCGTAGTTATTTTGGCTGGTGTGTACAGTGCCTATATACAAGCTACCTTTGGTGTAACATCTTTCCCAGAAAAAAATAAATACAATTGTCTCCGAACATGCGTATGAAGCAGTTTGTCGTTGAAATAAATAGATTAGCACTGGCAGTTTGTTGTTAAAATAAAAACATTAGCACTGGCATTTTAGGTATGGATAAATATTTTGATGGGTTTTGTTCGAAATATTATGATCGTATAGGTAATCCCGATTGATACGATTCGCATATAGATTATTGTAACAAGAACCATTGTTTTCAGATTCATGAAGATTCTTGTCATAAACTCCACTGAACATATATGAACAGATTTATGAACCAAACATAAACAAATATTTTGATGGAAAATTGAAACAACAGACACAAGTAGAACTAATAAAAACACAAATACAGATCCCATATTAATTATGAACTATTCATTCTAATTATACCAATGTTTTTCAAAATGTATTACATGCTGTCTGTAATTACATAAGATTAATGTAATATTAAATGCTATATCAAAAGTAATCATTAATTATACATACAGAGACTAGAATAAAAAATGTAGAAAGTAGATTATAAATCACAACAGTATATGCCTTGAAAAATAATTGAAATGAATCTACCTTGAAAACAAAAGACATTACAAGAAGATATATCGTAATATCAGAAACCAAATCCGGAATGCAACTTGGATTCAACTTATTCAGAGTTTGTCTATATTTCTGAGATGAGGTATTATGTACAGTATTTACATTAGTCGGACTATTGTCCTCATCTTTGTCGCCATATTTGTCACAACGTTTCGGCCGTTGTACGCTCCGGCCTTCTTCAGGTGGTTGGAATTTCGAACTGAACCCTTTATTTCGATCACTGGGGTAGACTGTTCTAATTCCACGTGCCATGTTTGATGGATGTCAGTTATCAGTTATCTCCTGCTAATTTTCCCTCTGAAAGTTCTCCACTGTCTTAACCAGGAATTGAACTCACCTTCTTTGGGTCTGTCACTGGATCTAACCAACGCCTTTATCCACTATGCCATGTGTCCTTGAGGACAACTTATTCAACTTATTATTTTAATTTTCGAAACAATAAAATTTGATGCATATGATATGCAATTCTGAATAAAAATTACAGATGCATTCACTAAACTTATAAATGTGTATGATGTATCTGGACATCTTGGACATTTTCAATTACAATATTCCTGATCCTCAGATATGAAACAATAGAAATGTTTAATATTCAAATTTAAATTTTTCTGTAAGTTGGTGTATGATATTTTGCATTAATAAAATAAATAATAAGGAAAATAAGAACAAAGATCCAAACTTCATAAAATCCAAGTTATAATGGTGAAATGATTCTCGGGAGAATAAAACAACTTTTATGTGTTTTTGGTCCCCCTATATGCCTGTGAATGTTAGACAATCTCTTCGCAGTTTAAGTTAGTTTATTTGTCTGACGCCATAACATTTCCTCATGGGTCATTTACAGTCGAAAATTAAGCTTTGAAATAATAAATATAAGATATGTTATTATCCTTTTATAATTGACTGCATGGTAGTTGATATTCAGCTTTTGGGTATATACATGGTTGTGTGGAACTGGAGGCGATATTCTTTTTAAGTTATATAGGTGTTTCTCAAAATTTTAGACTTTCTAATCACATTTACGAACAACTTAAAATGTCACGGTTCACTTAGTAAAATTTTGAAAGGGTATGATTTTAAATGATATGAAATAAAACCATAGATTAAAAAATACATTTTAAAAATAAATTTTAAGATTTAATTTTCGGTTTCAAAATAGTAATTTCTGTGTCGCGATGGAGACAGATTTTTAAACAATAATTATAAATATATATATATATATATATATATATATATATATATATATATATATATATATATATATATAAAACATCTACAATGTTTCCCCACAAAAAACAGGTAAGTTTTAAATTTACTACATGAGGAAAATAACATATAAAACTAACATATGAATATTTTTTTTAGTTTTAACACCACATCAAATATTTCTGTCTTTGTTCTGTTTTAAGCTACTAAATTTCTATCATTTGCTTTTGTTTCAGTTCAATGTAAAAAAAATCCAAAATTAAATAAACTGTACCAATTTATATCTTTTTCTGTTCATCCTCTATTTTTTAAAACCATTTCAGCCAAGCAACGGCGGGAATTTACAATAATACGCAGAGGGTTACAGTGAGAGGAAATGAAAGAGAGGACCTAGAATAGTGAAGGATGAGGAAATGACAAAATATGAACGGTATTCAAGAATATAGAAGATGGCGCTTGTCGTTGCATTTAAGTTTTTGAACATTGCATTTATCAGCGAAACATGTAAACGGAAAGAGCGAGAAAAGTAAATATAGGATTAGAAGTAGCAGTTGCACTTAGCTGTTTCAACAGTAAACCCTCATGACCTAGATGCCAGGCTTGTAACAAGTTTAAATATATGTAATCGGGAAACCAGTGTACAAAGAGAGAGGGAAGCAAGATCTTTCTTTTCACTTAGTAACTCGGCATCACTTTCTGTGTTTCAACTTTTAAAATGATGTGAATATTTATTGAAATATCCATGTGATATTTTTCCACGAGGTTGAGGAGAATTTGCAATGCAGAATATTTCATATTCTGTTTATTTTAATGCAGCTGGATTAGCATAACTGCCGTATATCTCGAATTTACTTTGCCAGATCATTTGATTTATAATATTTTGAGTGAAGATAATCGGAAAGCCGTAAAGTTGAATGCTTTCTAATTCTACAAGTGTTTTTCTGTCATCAAAATTATTCAGGCGTGAATCGTTTGTTTTAATGAAAGCATAATGACAAGTCAGAAGAATGAGCAAATTCTAAATGAAAACAGCTAATTATTAAAACTGGCATAAAATGAGGAATTTATGCATGAATCCGAATCAGAAATGCATAATGTTGACTTAAAGAAACGAAAAAATAGACCTAATTGAATTCATTCTGGGTCTTGTTATTAAGTGTTGTGAATAATATATTTTATCCTGTGTGCATAAATATTTTCAATTCTACTTTCAATTGGTGTATCTATACACAAAATAGTTTCGGCCTTATTTTCACGATGGAATATGTTAATATAAAATGGTCATATAATTTTATATATGTATTTTTATGCATTTTCATACTTTCAGAAAAACATGATATACTGAATTTCAGACTGTATTTTCGTTTGTATACTACACTTTTCAAATTCTGATATTTTCACGCAGGGAAAGCGAAATATAATCATAGAGATGCATTATTATTTAAAACATGGATGAACATACGTGTAAGCGCCTCGGTGATTATGTGCAAGATTGTAGACCTATGACGCTCCATGAATTTTTATTAACTGAAGAAGTTTCTATACGTTTGTTAAAATGTTAAAATATTCCCGGCACGATACAGAAGAGATCCATCCAAATCCTCATATTTGAATAAAATTGGAGAAGTTTCCAGTTTCGATAATCCGCCTTACTCTCTCTCTCTCTCTCTCTCTCAAACGCATATATATATATATATATATATATATATATATATATATATATATGTGTGTGTGTGTGTGTGTGTGTGTGTATGTGTATGTGGTGTTTTGCGTGTGTGTATATATATATATATATATATATATATATATATATATATATATATATATATATATGTATGTATGTATATATATATATATATATATATATATATATATATATATATATATATATATATATGCGCGTGTGTGGGTGTGTAGATGTGGGTGTTGTATGTTTGCATGGATGTGATTTTTTTACGTACTCTCGTGTGTTTGAGAGCGTATGTGTTTGAGTGTATGTGTTTGTGTGAGAGAGAGAGAGACAGTGAGGGAGAGTTTGCGTGATGTCCTGTCGCGTTGATTCGACGTATGAGGGCTTAACAGTCTTTTCACTTCATTTTTCATGTTTATGCCTTAATTGGAACTTCAGTCTCTCTGCTTATTTACACACCGAGCCGCATTTAGTGCAGTTAAGGGGATTTTGTGTGATGCAAGTACGAAGATTTGATGGAATTTAATGTTGGTCCTATATCACGAAGATGGGCCAAACGAGATTTTTTGAAGTTCTTTATACCTTCATTGCAGACTGTTCTCCATTTTCCACGAAAATCAGTTAGGGCTTTAATAGAAGCTATTTGAAATACTTATAATTGTACTTACGTTTATCTTTATAGTAGAGATTTGCTCTACGTTACATACACTATCCTGAAGTTAACTATTTAACAGTACCGTGGCTTGCAGCTGTCACTCATCTACAGGACGTGACCAGCCCATCTCTAGTTGAGATTTCTCTAAATTACATTTATCATATTATTGTGACACTTATTTCTTGTTTTGCTAAGCTTTCCTTTAACTCGGTAGATTGTTTACTCTGTACTTTCTTCTTTTTCACCTTTTATTCAGTATATTCTGTAAGTTTAAAATTCTTAAAAATTATCTTACCTCATTATGTGTCCCAGAAATTTAAGTTATAACATTGCAACTCTAAGTGTCATTATCCTTATAGTACTTATTCTCCTTAACATTTACTAGTTTCTCACATATTCTACCTATAGTAGACTCCACATTCATAGGTAAAAATAAATATTTTATCTTGAATTACTTTTTCATGTCCATGGATATTGTTCAGCAATTACATTTTTTATATTATCAATTAAATATCATCACAGTCTATTTTCTTTGTTTCTCAGCACATTTTATTATCTCTATTCTTTACCTAATTTTGGAATGGCATTTTTTCGCCATTGTTATGCCAGATCGGATTGATCTATGACAATTTCAGTTGCCGTGTACTACACTATACGGAGAGAAAGAGATTCATTTCTGGACATTGTTTATTTATTTTTTACATCCGTCATGGTTAAACCTAGATCAAACATTATTGCTCATATATATGAATTCTGCCTCCATAAAATAAAAAAAAGTTACTCCTTCATTTTGACATTCTTTACATCATTGTCTACAATATATTTTCAGTTTACTTTCTGAGGTTGCCATTGCCTCAGTCTCATCTCTGTATCTTATGGTTTTAGTATTATTCCCGCCATTAATATATCCTGGTAAGATTTCCAGCACACTATGTATTATTTTGCTTTACATTGTAAATAGTCAATGCATAATTATATTACTTTCTTTTATGGATTTGTTTGTTCTGTAATTTTTTTCTATGCAAAAGCAAAGGCGTATTCTTTATATTGTTTAGAAATTGGGCACTATGCCGTGATGTAGTAGCTTGACTTGCTACATCAATTACAATTTAATATTGAGATAATCCTCACTGTGTGCTCCATGTTTACGACATTGTGTCACATCTAAGCTAACTTAGAAAGCTCTTATATGAGGTGCATATTAATCGAATATATTTGACACGTAAAACACATTTTGTTAGAATTTGTAATATCTCTTCATTAAATATGACTTTGTCTAAGCTAGGAAACATGGGCATATAATTTATTGCATTCTTAATTCTCTTTCTGAAATGTGTTTAATCATGAAAGTAGTATTACTTGTTCCAGTGTCTTGAATGAACACACGCGCTTCTTTAAATATTACCTTTCTAATTTGGTTACAATCTCCATTCAATAGAATTCTGTTGATTAGTTTTGTTCAATGGCTAACCAGATTGATTGTATGATGCATTTCGAATTTATCTATAGCTAATGTGTTCTTCTGCTTTTTCTGCACAACATATATCTCTATCTATAAAAGGCAGGATGTGTGTGTGTGTGTGTGTGTGCGTAACGAATGCACGGTCGCAATTTTCGACGGATTTGCACCCAAATTTACATGCACATGCTCCAAGTTAGTGGGAAGGCCAAGACCGACTTTGCATTTACCAACTCCCATCGATAGTAGAAATTACCGATTTTTTATGCTTCTACGGCAGTTTTCATATAGTTTGCGGCCATTTTCTAATGGTCAGAGTGAGAGCCAATAGCTGGCTGCCACGAATAGGCAGGAATATTCTATTGTCCAGTGTGAGAGCCAACAGCTGACTGACACAAATATTAACTAGCATGCTAGCATGCAAAAAAAATCGATAGCTGCAATCGTCACAATTGGGAAAAATTTAAATCTGCATGGCACTTTACTCCAATTGGCTCATTCGCTTGCTTAAACTCAACGTTGATTCTGATTACGCAGAACTGGGTTGGGTGTGAAAATGTATTTGTTGTTAACATTCTTTTTTCATTCGGTTTTTCCAGTTACGAGTCCTTTTTTTAAAGCTGATCGTTTTGTGTTCATTTTGTTTAGTTCTTTTTTCGTTACATATTTAATGTTTAGTATAAAGTTTAGAAAAAATTCGAAGTCTGAGATAGGCAAGAAGTAAGGAATGTAGCAACATCAGCATAGCAAAGGGCACTCCTTTAAAGGTAAAGAAGGGCAAAAATATTTTAAGTCAAGTTATACCGATTGCTGTATGAGTCGTACGATTTTTGAATCAAGCACGGGAAACGCCGTGCCATGCTGCTAGTTTATTTATAATTTCTCTAATGATATCTTTTCCATAAATCTATATTACAATCTCATCTAGTTTTCCTATATTATTTCTTTTCTTCTTTCCCCATTCTATGTTTTATACATTACACAATTTTTACATTTTGTCGTAAAACAACTCCACTACTTATTCACTATAGTATAAATTTTGTATCTATTACGATTTTTCTAGTTTAGTGTTTATGCAACTTGTGGAAACAGATGTTTATTAACCTTTTAGTTATTTTCTCTTAATATGTTTACTATATATATGATGTTTAACTTTATTCTTTTCAAACATTACATCTGGTGAAATTTCATTTAAAGCCAATGCTACCACTTCAATCAAAAAACAAGAATTTACAAAGAAACTATCATGGGTAGGAGCGCGTAGAGACGTGTGAATTGAGAAACTGAATTACATTTAATAGCAGCCAAGAACAAATACATTAGAATGACTTACTTAAATGTCAACGCAGCCAAGTAAATGACAACTATTAAACGAGGAATGAGAAATGGGGCCGTATTCTCATATTCTAAGATGCAAGCACAAAAAGAATAAAAATGGAACATTATGGAGTGAAAAGATTTGATTATGCAGTTGAAGCAAATCCTTAAATGAAACTCAGATCTTACAGCTTGAAGGCTATCACTGGAATTGGCAAGATTATTTAATGGAAATGAAGTTGAGAATTTTGTCAGTTGCTGTTGAGGCATTGATAATCGTCTCGTGGAAGCCAGCAAGGTCGAAAGTTACACTGAATAATTCAAGGAGAATCCTAGACGATAGTAGTATTGAAAATCGCATGTATAATAAAGAATTCAAGAGATGATTTCCTGTTTAAGACCCCAGTTTTCAACATCAATGATTATAGTCTTGTATATGTATATATATATATATGTGTGTGGGTGTCTGTGCATGTAATATATATATATATATATATATATATATATATATATATATATATATATATATATATGTGTGTGTGTGTGTGTGTGTGTGTGTGTGTGTGTGTGTGTGTGTGTGTGTGTGTGTGTGTGTGTGTGTGTGTGTGTGTACGTGTGTGAGTGTGTGTGTCTGTGTCTGTGTGTGTGTCTGTGTATTTATATGTGGAAATATATATTGTGTATTTGACTAGCATTTAATTTTTGTACAAGTTACGTTAAGGATTAAGCTTTTTTTAAATTTTCTTCTGCTCGTATAAAAACATTCTATTCTGGGCATAAAATGTGTAAGAATCGTCCTAATTTTATGCATATTAGAGTGATTTCGGCAATTTAGCTATTATCAAGGATGATTTTCATTTTTATTTTTAACTGCATATATGGATTTTTTTATCTAGATTTATAGGAATATTTGTTATTATTAGCGCTTCCATTATTTTTATTGTTTGTTCACAGGTGGATGTGGTTATTATATTATCAATTAGGATTCATTTAAACTCCCGGAAACATACAGAACTCCATCTACAGATGAGACTATCATACTTGTATTTTATGCGAGTTTAATAGCCGCATCTGGTTTTTTTCTATTTTTAGATTTGTCGCACTATTTTTCAAATTTATATGAGCCTCACCAACACAGAAATTACGACAAAAAATCTGACTTGGTTTTTCTAGTTTTATAAGAAGCGGTAATGTGTTGCAACAAAAGAATCTGAACCTATAGCTTTTCCTTCTGAAGAGGATTTGAACTTTTTGAACGACTCTCGTATATATGACCTGATGAAGAAGGGATTTCAAGAAATCTGAACTTCGTTCATTTGATATGATTTTTTGACGTAACGGCACTGAGAACCCTTCAGAAATCACCTCCTATGCGTCCTCTTTTTTCTGCCAGTTGAGTGCAGTCACTAATAATATTTTACCCAATTTCAGTAGATTTCCCACACTGCTTCCAAGGATAAATTGGATAATCTATCAATAGATTACATGAGGGAATGTATTATTAAACATATTTTTGTGCTGCAGAAATAATCCCTTAGGTATCGTTTTTTTTTTTTTTTTAAATAAACTGATCTTAATCCACTTACCTGTTTATGCATCAACCACTTCTTGGATTTATTATGTAGATGAGCTGTGCAAGCTTTTTTCATTTCAGTGTTCTACTTTCTCATCATAGATTCTCTTCGTTATAATCTGCCAACTTTTCCATATCTATACTGACCTTTCCATTTAACATACATTTTACCATCCCCTGCATATACCATAATTATACATGCAAAGATTATTGATCCTCGAAAATTCGTAACACCTAAAATATTCTCGATACTTATATCAGAAAGTGCCACAACCATTCTTGAAACAAAACGAGTTCCAAGTTCTCAGTGAAGAATATAAAAAAAAATACAATTCCATTAAAAATACTCCTTCAAAAATGTCGAAAACATCGGGAGATAAAGCTGTAATAAATTTGTCAAATTTAAAGCTTTCTCCAATTGAGAGTTTCTTTTAGATCTAGGATTGAAATTCTGCCCAAGTACTAGAACTTTTGACAAAAATATATTAGCAAAAGATGTTTTAAAATTTGTCCGTCATCACAAGCGGCGTATAATCTGCAACAACTACAACCAAAGACAAAGATAGTGATAAAATCTGGCATAATTGCATTAAGAAAAATGCGTCCTGGTATCCATAGATAGTCCGAGAGGGACGCTCACAGACGTTCATAGAATTTTTGGAAATTTTTCACGCTGGTATGAGTGGAAACGTAAAATCAAACCATAGCAAAATCTCGAACAACCATTCAACATCGCAACGTAACGCTCTTCGTCGGCTAACCAATAGTGATTCGAATGTCATAAAAATGGCAGCGAAAGGAGGCGCTATTGTTATTATGAATTAGTAAAACTATATTTCGGCTTGTGAAGAAGTTTTAAGGGGGGAAGTTTTTCATGAAGAAATAAAAATAGAACCAAATATTTTTACAGAAAAAAGCGAGACAAAAGAATTTCTGAAATGAAAGAAACTAGTTATGTCAAGGAAACGTATTCTAATAATTTATGTTCAGTTCAAAGAATACCAATATTATACAGCTTCCCAAATATAGATAAAAAATTTGATAAATTTCCTCCACGACGCCCGATTTGTAGTGGATATGAATGCTGTACAGCAAATATTTCTGTGTGGCTAGATATTTTTTTATCCCTTAGAACAAAACTGTCTTCGTCTTATATCCAGGACACATATGATTTTATCTCTAAAATAAATAAACTTTCCGAAAAAAAAATTATGATTGCTTTTTTGTCAATATAGATGTCTCTTCACTTTACCCAAATGAAAACAATGAGGTATGTTACAATGCTTTTCAGTAACGCAAAGAAATACAAAACACATTCCGTCAATCATTCTCTGTGGATTTATACGTTTCGTCTTGGAAGCGTTGCGATGAATTTTAGTAAAAAAATTACTTCCACCAAATCAAAGGATGAGCAATTGGGACCCTTCATGGTCATTAACTTTGCCTATGTCTTTATAAGAAATTGTAAAGAAAAATAATTAGAAATTTTCCAACTACACCACGGCCATAAACTAGAAATTTGGCTGCGATTTATTGATATTTTCTGCATCTGGGAAGGTACGAAGGTAAACTTTGTACAATTTTGTGATAAAAGAATAATTTTCGATCAGAAAGAAAAAGTTCATCTAGACACTAGCGTAAATTTCTCACGGAATTGTTTGATGACTGAATTATTATCAAAACTTACATCATCACACATTTACCTACACTATCGTTCTCTCCATCATTATTATACGATAAAATCAAACACGAAATGCCAATTTTCACGCATGAGGTTTATTTACACAGAGATAAAAGATTATGGAAAACATGCTAATAATTTCATTCGGGATTATGTTAAACGCAGCTATAAAAATGTCGCAACTGAAACAAATTGCGAATAAAATACGTAAAAATGAAGATAACCAAAGTTTTATCCCAGGACAGAACCCAGGAAAACAATAAAAATTCTGACAATCCCAAGTGTAATCAATTGGCACCGAAATTTTTCCGGAATTTCGAAAATACACGATGATATATATCAGCATATTGCGCAAAAATATCCGCATTTGAATGATTTTTCCCAACCTACCTACAGTTGGTTTCAAAAGAAAATTAAAAAAAAAATCATAACAAGTTTTAACAAATGTAAGCGTTCATACTCGAAACAGCTTTGGAGTTTCGTATCGTTGTACTCCCGAAACGTTGAAAAGGAAAACCTGTGCGTTGTGCAACAACATGACTCAAATTCATTATATCACAAATTCAAAGAGTAACATCAAGATTTCTACTGACCGAGTTAATTGTACTGATTCCCATTTAATATATATTTTTATATATGTATCAGGCATGTCTTAAATTATGTGAGTCCCACAACGGAAAACTTAAATAAAAGTTTCAATGGACACAGAACATCGGATTCGAACCCGATTTTTGCCGGTGGATTAGGTTACTGTGTCGCTCCCCCATTGCTGTGTTGCTGATGAACAGAAAGCGTTCGGGCGTTTTTGCGCTGTCTCGGTCGGTTCGTCAGGGTCCTACGTTGTCTCCCTTCCTTTAAGGTTTGGCGTTACAGCTTCTCCTTCGCCAGATGAAGGAGGGTTCGTTCAGTCCGGCTCTACGTGGAATCGCTGTCCCTGGTGGGTCTCGAGCATGGGATCCTGCGTATACCAATAACATGTTCACTTTCGTGTCATCCCGCAGCGACATTGAGGTTTTGCTGAAAGCGCTTGAACGGTACGACATGGTAACGTAGGCCAAGATTAATCGCTGCATGTCTTCCGGCTAGCGATTAGTTACCTGGAAGGGAATTGATCTTCCTGAGCGCTTTGGTTGGACTGACGGGTCCTTCCTCATTCAAGGAGTATGGTTAGAACTCGCACTCCAGATGGAAAAAATGGTCAGAAGTAAAGACAAAGTGCTGCACGTCGGTCGAGAATTGGTGCCAAAGCCAATTGTCCTTGAAGTGTAGCATTGAGGCGTGTGTAACTTACGCCTTTTCTCTCATCCTTTACCGGCTAGCTGTACTGCCTCTCTCTAAGGAAAGTAAGAAAGCGATCGAAAATGTGCCCTCCTATCTCTTGTTGTCAGGTCGAAAAAGATAACTGTGCCAAACGTCTGTGTCATCGGGTCTGGAAATTCGTGGCTTTCCTACACCGCACGTTGGCAGAGGATTCGATCCTGAAGGGGAGTGTGACAGCAGCATTCACACCTTGCCAACAATTCTCCTGTTTTTAGCACTGAGTGCCATCGTAGGCTCCGGGATCAGTCGGATTTCCTCCTCGTGTGTCGATCGCACGAGGGTCATTCTTCGGTTTAGTGACAATTCTCGGCCTTAGAGTCTTGTATTGGCTATTAGTAGAGGTGGAGCGAAGGATCCACTCTGCAACCGGTTCGGTTATTCAACAGTCAAGTTAAGCTCTCTCTCATCTTGCTTGCCAGCGGCGGATTATCACAACCCTGATTTTTCGCTTAACCGGGAGTTGGGTCAGAATAAGCAAAGGCTCAACATCAGCATTAGAATGAAGCATACAGTTGCAAGTGTGAAGCTTTCCCGTTTTGACATCCATTCGCTTAATGTCAGGTATGGTTCCGTTAAGAATATTCAAACTATATTGCACCAAATATACAGCTAAATTATTTATGGCTGATATTGTTTTGTAAATTGAAGTCTGTATTTAATATCGGAAACACACGCCTATGGTATACATTTCTTCTTTCATTTGAATATACTGGATATTCCATATATTTCGTTGATTCCTACGTATTCATGGGCGTTTTTTTCTTAAATCTTTGTGGCAAAGTCTAGTTATGAGTAATTCAGAGTTGTGTGTCGGTAATTCCAGATCAAAATCTTGTGCCGAGTATGTTTCCAGACCAAAACCTAGTGTTGAGTGTGTTTCTTAAATTAAGAACAAGCATAAGAAAAGGGGGCAGGGGGAGTCTCCTTGAAATATTTAAACAAGTGTAAGTGGCAGTACATGAATTGTGATTTACTCATAATAACAGATGCATGCTATATTTAAGAAAATTTACCATCACCGAATAGGCTTTGTACAACTTAAGGATACAAGATTGTGGTACACTATCAAAGGTTTTACAACATTCTAACCAAGTTGTGCTGAGATTTATACCGCTTTTCCTGCAAGTTTCTAGGATCATTTTATTTATTGGCTGTTGATCTTTGCAATCAAATGAATGTCTTCGACATTCCTTCTGTTCCAGCGGAAGAATGTAGGTTTCATGACAGAAGTGTTCAATTTATATTTGGTAGACAGCCATATTATAGATAATTTATAATTTTATAATTTATATTATAAATAATTTGGATAATCTTTTTCGTCTGTTTTTGGTAGGAGATATATAACATCTTCAGTGATCCATTCTGGAATTTCATTGGGGTTATTATTTAGCATTCATATATTTTGTGCAATAAATTGATGAATTGATCACACATGACAGAGCCAAATGTTGTGAACCTAGTCATTTCCTAGGGATTTACATTTTTTGGATTTTGTTAGAGTTTGCCTGACATTATTCTTGGTTATATTTTCCAATTCGTACACAGGTTTATCTTTCATCCTTTCTTGTCCTTCTTTGAACCACTCTGCATTGGAATTATATTCCTTTGAGATACTCCAAATATTCTTCCAAAATATTTGCACTTCTTCAATAGCCTTTAACTTTTGTAACTGCTTTTTCAATTTCCCTGTAAAACTTCTTGTTGTCTGTTTGGAAATCACTTATTGTCTGTATATTATTATTATTATTATTATTATTATTATTATTATTATTATTATGTTGTTGTTGGTGGTGTTGTTGTTGTTTATATTGTTTTTGTTTCATTAGGCTTGATTGATTTACCTAGAAACTTTAAGAGACTGCAAGTTAACAGATTATAACCGTGTGTCTCTTTGATGAGACTTACAGCTGATATTCTCAGCATCATTATTTTAATCGTATGATTGTGTATCTTAGTTAAAATGAGTATGTGAAGCACATATACATTTTAATGACTGTTAAACTATGTAATTACATTAAATGGTTAGCCTGAAACCTTCAAATTATATCACAGAGGTAAGATTCACTAAACTCACTTTATTTACTTTTTCTCAAGTTGTTACCAAATTTCATAAGTTATGCTCCGAATTGTAACATGCAATACATATATATATATATATATATATATATATATATATATATATATAGATATAGATATAGATATATATAGATATATATAATTTAGCGTTAATTATTGTATGTTACAATTCGGAGCATATCTTATGAAAATGAAATTTGGTAACAAAATTGAGAAAAATAAATAAAGAAAGCATCTGATGATATGTTGGTCTTAGTGAGACGACAAATAAGCAAACTTTGAAATTACAGATTGAATCTACGGACTGTCAAGTATTACACTAACCTTGTAATGTAGACATAAAAATATTGTAATTTGGGAACCTTTGCAGTAAACATAATTTTGTTTTTAAATATGTTGCATCTATGAATATAATATACGGATACCTTTCCTTAGATGCTTATAAATTGTACATTTTTCAATTATTAACGTTAACAAAGAAGTATTTAAATTACAATATTGTACTTGGATTAAACGAAAATTACTTAAAATTATAATACATTCTTTCTTGTCGATTTTGATGGTACGGGTACAATAATAATAATAATAATAATAATAATAATAATAATAATAATAATAATAATAATAATACTTCTTACATGAATATGGAACTTTGCTGTAACAGTCCATATATTACTATAAAAGAGAACATTATTTTTAAAAAATCCTCAAAAGGTAAAATTTACGAATGTCTTAATTTGAAAAATGAGACAAAATATCGTAGATGGATAAGATATAGAATTCAGCAAACAATCGGTACACAACAAATGAATCCAAATATTTTCATAACAGAAAAAGATCTTAGATAATTGATTAAACAGACCATTTGAAAAAAAAGCAATCCGGGGAAACTGAGAGAAAAGAGAAAAATCGACATAATTAGAGGCTAGTTAGAAGCAAGTAGAATAGCCAAGGATTCAAGCAGGACTTATGGGTGGATATAATTCTGAGACTTTAAAATATAACAACAGACCTATAAGATGGGTGCAATAATGAACGTTAAAAATAGATAACCAGGAGGAGTTGAAATATTCAATAACTTTAGTATTATAGATAGCTATATATATACCGAGGATTCGGAAAGAGAATATAAAAAGTACTCCAGAATTACAAAAGATTATTAGTGATCAAACAATAAATCTACTTCAAAGTATAAACACTTGGGAAGGTGCAATTTTCTTATCTTGAGCTGGACGAGAAGATAACAGAGAAACCTGGCAATGAATCAAGAAAACAAATAACAATAAATAAGGTCTTACACGGAAGTGATGACACCGTCCAACTGTATGTTTAAAAAGGCTGTTAAGATGTATCACCAAAAGGGAATGCCTCTTCTCTACAAGAAATCATGTACTGTAAGTAAGAAAAACAAATGACTGTCAGCTTACAACAACCAAATCATTAGATAGGGTGTGTGAATTCAAACTGTAGGGACGTTATTATTGATAAATAAAAATATAATATAACAAAGAAATACCATGAATAAATAAAATAAAACAATCTTATTAAAATTATAAAAGATCTCCCAGCAGGCAACAGAAAACATTTCCTGTCTGTTAACGGAATTCGCGCCAAAAATCGCCGAACTCCTTCTCTTCGCTACGGATTCTCCGTGGGGCAAGACGGCCAGTACATAATATAAAGAGAACTATATGATTTTAATTTACAAGTAAAATGCTTTTAGTGTTATGCCTTTGTGTGTTTTTATTCCTGCGAACACGAGGCTCTCCCTACTGGTAAGATACAGCGTGACTATACAAAACTCAGTAAACATTACAGCATGAAAGCATCATTTAGATGAAATTGAATTATATAGATATTTAAATATAAATTGTTTTTATAGCAGATAAATCGTCATAGTTCAGTAGGCGAATGTAACTTTATATGGTTACCGAAATCAATATCATAATAAATATATATATATATATATATATATATATATATATATATATATATATATATATATATATATATATATATATATATATAAAGCCACTAATATGGAGTGAATGAATAATTATATATGAGGTAATAAGTAAAATATGCTATTTTTTAAATTATTTCCAGAAAGAATACATGTTTGGATAGACACATTACTGGTAAGCATTTAAGCTATTTTTACTATGAAATCTGCCAGCAAATGGTCGGGTTAGAATCTCTCCAAGATAAAACATCAGATGATACCTACAGTAATTTTGAGGAACAAGTCTATCTACTAATGACAACCTGGTTTGGTTATAAAACTAAAATATCTAAGTGGCAGGATCTCGTTTTTTCTGCTTTTCCATAGATTTTGACTGAAAGAAAAAGAATAAATAGATATGTATATCAACTTTGGTAGGTAACTGATGAAGATCAGGAACTCAAAGCGGGATGTCGTAGCAGTTGTTATCGGAGTGTTAGCAACTTTCCCGAAGCGTCTAGAGGAACTACCAACCAATGGAATAATCGATACTACAAAAACAACAGCATTACTAAAACCAGCTATGATACATAGACGAATGCGGATTTGTTGAGGTGAAATGTTATCACACTATTTACAGAGCAAGTTAAAATTAAAAACTTTAGTAAACAAACACTGACTGACCAATATAATCATGCAATTCCATGTAAAAATATAAACTGGTACTACATATTGAAATAAATGGGTGTTTGGTGCACTTGGTTTTTAAATATTTATTTTTAATCGACGCAAGGCAATAGAGCCACTAAGACACATGGGGTTACTGGGTGTAAAAGAAATAGAAACAGTATTAAAGAGCGGGAACAAAAAGAGTAATCAGGAGGACAGTAAATAACGATTGACATTGCTTTTAATTTTTTGCAGATTAATGGTGGGTAGAAGGCATGGAGCCGAAAGGGAGTTCCGCAAGAGGGAAGTCCGAAGAAAGAAAATATTAGTATATATTTTATGATTATATCTAGCCAGCTGTAAATTGATAAAATCTCGACGCCAATCTAATACTGCTCTTAAATTCCAAAATTAATAAAGTCCGGGTAACATAGTGGAGATATCAGAACAATGACTATTTAAATATTTATAGAAAAGGTACTGCGAGGAATCGTTTCGACGATTCTAAAATAACTACGCCGAGTTGCCAGATAGGGACTGATAGTATTGCTGATTATTCTTTGGATTTTGTCAAGGAGTTCAAGTTAAATAGCAGGATTACCGGGCCATATGTGGTAGTAATATTCAAAGCATGGAGAATTTATAGATATGTATGATAGATTCTGGAGAGAAAAGTTGACTCGAACAACACAGTGGACCAACATTCTCAGCGTAACAATTTACAAATATATTATTTTGCAAAACGATAAATAGTCAATCGTATAATTCTCTCTTCGTTCGAAGCAGCAGACATTTTAGAAGCCTGTGGTTACAGCGGACGAAATAAATTGACAATTAACGCCAATGAAATCCAAGAAAATCTAATTCAGACGTTAATTAGTGTTTGTCGATGATGCTCGTAAGTTTCCAAGCCTAAATCTAACGATTACCTACCTATGGTTTAGTAAGTGATAAAAAGAATTAACTTGTTCAAAGCATCAAATATTTTTGAATTATCTGCTCTTTAACATTTTATTGGATATAATCTATAAATGAAATTATTTGGTAGCTCTAGGCAGATATTTATTAACTGTTTGAGAAAAATGTTTAAGTTTTTAAATGTATTGTAGCATCAGCCCGTAAGCGATTATTAACCATCATATATATATTTCCTTATCCGTGAATTGCCATTATTCAATGGGAATATATTGCTGTTTCGTTAGTTTGCCTTCTCCACAGATTTATATTAAGATATTTCATTCTCTTGCACTGGTTGCAATCAAAGGCTAGAGAACCAAGTCAGCTCTTCTATTTAACACACCGTTATGAAAGAATTGATACTGACATAAAAATCAAAGAGCTAGGATGGAGAGAGAACTCAACAGACTAGGTCTGGTTTTGAATTTGGTTTTTTATGGCATTTTCCACTCCGCTAACCGTTACACTAACACATAATTATTATTAAATTCTCTTGCGTTTATGTTCTTTATTGTTCGAAATTTGAATTCTATTTCATATTATACATAATCTGTAATAGCAGAGTATACATTTTTTTCCTCAGTTGGTACCCCATATAGAGATAATGTCAGTCAGTTAAGTGTTCTACGTGATAAACACTATTTCGATTTATGACTAAGCAGATTTTTTCTTCTGTATGTTGAATATTTTTTTCTCTGGTGGACTGGTTGCCAACCAGTGAGAGGAGAAGAGATGGATTCATACGTCCCCCTAGGGCATTTGAGCGTAAGTGACTGTAACAGAAGCGACTGCAATTTGAACACGGTTCTCCGATTTCTCATCCCAAGCCGATATTCATTATACCGCAGCACAAATCCGTAGCTAATGTACCTAAAATAAATATTCGTTAAGAGACATTTTATTCCATAATTTGGAATTTGCTAATAAGAAATAATTATTGAAATGGAGGAATCGTTAAAATAATTTAACTATTTACAATAAACCCATTTACAAACACGAAATTCATAATCTTACACCCAAAACTATATCTAAAAAAATGGAAATAAATAAGTTATTATCAACACTAGTTTTTTGTTACTATCTCCAAGACAATCGTAAATACATCTTGGACGAATATAAATCCGACACAAATTCAGATTTCGGGATTAATGAAATAAAACGCCTAAAATATGGAAATAGTTTCATTGGTGAGATATCAAAGCATCGAACAGCCTACATCTATGAGACCTTGGACCAATGCTTGAAAATCGCTTCTAACACAAAGGAACAAAACTGTCCATAATTTTGATTTTATGAATTCCACTCCAGTTAAATTAAGAAGAAGATAAATATGATTTTCTTTACCACTACGACAAAAAATATTATTGAAAAAAGTTCCCAAATGCAGATGTGGACAATTACCACAATACATAAATAAACATGCCAAACAGACACAAAGGAATAAACATTTTCATCCGAATACAGCATAAAAAAGTAGATTAATGATATGCTTACATAAATTACACATTCACACTGTTTACATTGCACGCGGAGTCTGCTTGATAAATGAAAAAGAAAGAAAAAAATGAAAAATTATACTACTTACTTTTCAATATATTTACATATCTCATTCTATGATGTAGCTTCAATAAAGGGGAAACGTTAGATTTATATTTTTTCTATTTTTTACTTATCCTAACAAACACACACACACACATACACACTCTCTCTCTCACACACTCGCACACATACTCGCACACATACACTCTCTCTCCTCATACACACACACACACACACACACACACACATATATATATATATATATATATATATATATATATATATATAGATATATATATATTTGAGGGAACAAATATTTGTACTAATAGAAATTTTTAATTTATTATATTTGCAACGAAGGAATAAATATACTTTTCATGTAATTAATTTACACTAAATAAAATAAATAAATATGCATAGAAAACAGAATTTTTTTTTAATAGAAATAAATCATATTTATCCATTTTAATGGGAGAAAAATGTACTCGTACAATATAAAAAGGAATATATTGTTTTTATTTAATATTTTGTAGAATCGCCATCATTCCCTACCACAGCAATAATTTGCAAATCATTAATTGAGAACAGGTTGGTACCTGTTCTCAATTAATGATTTGCAAATTTTAGTTGGTATCATTCTTCTTCGCACATTGTTTTCAGATCCGTGATGTATGTTGGAGCTTTCGACTGGTTTTGAATTTTCAAATAACGCCACAGATTCTCGATTGGGTTTAAATTTAAGGACTGTTTGGGACATTTCAGGATGTTTATATTATTTTCAGCAAGCCATTACATCTTATATTTTGCAGTGTCCTTAGGATCATTATCTTTTTGTAAGATCCAATCAGGAGAAAGTTTTTCAACCACAATCATTAAACTGGCTTCCAAAATATTTTCATATACTTCGGCATACATTCTACCAGCTATTACTGACATGTTGACATTATCTTTTGCAGAAAAACATCCCGAAACCATGATGTTACAACCAGCAAATTTCACTTTTTGAACTGTTTCCTTTTGTTTGAAAGCATCGTCAAATTTCCTTCATATATGATTTCTAGAATTACGTCCTATCAACTCAATTTTGGCTTTGTCTCTCCGCAATAATCTTTCCCAATACAATTTTTCCTTATCCTAATGTTCACGAACGAATTTCAATCTGGCATCTCAATGTCTTTTCAATGGTAGTGGGGTTTTCCAGAGGCAAGTGACTTTAGATTTTTCCTATGAATTTATTTTCTTATTGTCTGTTTTATGGCACAGATTCATGATGAAAGCAAATCATCTTGCAACACTTGATGAGTAACAATATTTTCTTTTTAATTTGACGCAGTAATTTCTTCGAAGTTGAAGAAATCCGGCGTGGAGCAACTGTCCTTCTTCGGTTTGCAACAGCTTAAATTTTTTATACCTTGAAGTGAATGAACTAATGGCATTAAATGGAATATTCAGGATGTCTGAGATTTTCCTGTAATTTTTACCTTCTTCCCGGAGATTAAGAATCAGTCCTTTTTCTAATTCTGTCAATTCTTTACCTTGTTACATGATAATAATCTTTTTTGCACGAATTAAAAGCATTGCCTCATATCCCGCAGAGACAACTTTTCTGGAAGATATCCTACTGATTTATATCTCCCCACCTCTCTTTCTCTCTCTCTCTCTCTCTCTCTCTCTCTCTATATATATATATATATATATATATATATATATATATATATATATATATATATATATATATATATATGTATAGTTTTAAGGTGTGCTATATTTAGGGATAAATACCTCAATATCATAGAGCGTATGTAAATATAAATGTGAACATTGAAGTCAACACTCAGAGACGACAGCCTTTTTCATGCTAGGCGAAATCTTCAGATTGCGGTCTGACGATTACTACTAGCATGAAATAGCCTGTCGCCTCTGAGTGTTCACTTTTAAATATATATATATATATATATATATATATATATATATATAGAGAGAGAGAGAGAGAGAGAGAAGAGAGAGAGAGAGAGAGAGAGAGAGAGAGAGAGACATTTTAAGTTTATACATTGTTTTCATAAAAATATCTTAATATAATTGTCGGACATTTTACATTTAATTATATATATATATATATATATATATATATATATATATATATATATATATATATATATATATATATATATATGAGAATATAAAAGATTACCGAAAACATATATAGAGATGTTAAATTAAATATAAAAACTGTTGTTTTTCGTTTAGTTAGAAAAATTTGAGTTTATATCGTCTTATATAAAATCGTCTATGAGATCGATGTATTTTGAATTGAACTTATTAGATATATTAAACATTTGCTATTCTAACGCTCTAAATTCCTATTCCTAGAATAAAATAAGTAAATAATACATTACTATTTCCAATAATATATTTATTACATTTATACAATGGTAAAAATAATTTCTTCATGGCATATAATCATCTATCTATCCCTGTTTGAACAAAGTGTGACTTAATTTCCTTCATTATATACAAGGTGTCGATAAAGTCTGAAAACATAGGCAAAATGTATATTTTCAAGAAAGAAAATTTTCAGGAAAATTTTATTGAATTGTTATACTAACAAACAACATTTTCAACATGATTTCTATCATTTGTGAAAAAAAAAATCGATGCGCCTTGCAAAATTCACGTGAACACGATACAATAACTCCACATTACCGGCAATTTTAGCACATTCTTTCTTTATACATACAATCAAGTGTGATTTTTATTGAGTATATCTTCTTATCATGCCCCAGAGAAACAAGTCAAGTTCAATTGTTTCTTCTTTCGACAAAACGATATTTAATCTGTGGATGTAAAAACAAATTATTGTGAATGAGAATTCATGCGTTTCCAGAGTTTTGGGCCACCTGTATCATAATTGTTAAGTAACTTGAATGTTCACATTTATACTTAAATTTACATACGTTCCATCTTTGATACTGAACACTTTATGCCACAAATATAGCACACCTTAAAATTCAAGCTTTTGACAGTCGGTTAAATGTAGACTTGCTTCAAGTATATTATTGATATTTACTTAAATAGTTCAAAATAGTATTTCATTGTTAAAAAACCGAAATACTAGTTGGATTAATAGGATTCGTACTAACTTTTAAATCGTTGTCAATTGGTCCGATTTGAATGTCATGGTTATGTGTCAAAATTTGTTTAATGTACCTAACTAAGTAGTATAAAGACATTCAAGAGCAAATTATAAATAAAGATACGCTAACGTTTCAGTTAGAATTCTCATGGTTTGAAAATGTTTTATTTATTTATATGCTAGTATTATAGTTGGTGTAACAGAATAGTAAATCGAAAGCTAACGCCAGAAATTGAATTCACGGATATTAATCTTAAAGAACATAGAAAGTGTCATCTTCAATTTTACGTATAATTCAATTTTCTTAATATATAAGAAGTATTTTCAGATTTATCTTTAAGAAATGTTAAAACTTTCCCTTTTCATTTCAATTATAATCTTGTAAATATTACCTTACAACTCTCATTCGATCAAGTCAGAATCACATTTTTATTTTAGAAAGACAGTTCATGTAAATACGTCTTGAGTGGTATTGGCAGCCGTTGTATTCGTTATTCAATATTTTGTGCTATAATGAGTTTTCTATTCTTTTAAAGAGATTAGATATATTGGGTTCTGCTTTTATTACCAATTGAATTAACAACGTTCATTTCTCTCCTGTGCGTTCCAGTAATTAAGCCGATTAGTGAACTAAATATAATCACTTACCTCAAAATAATTACAGAATATATTTTCTTAAAATCACTCATTTTGTATCACGTTATAGTTTTCTTGGAAAATTACCATAATTATACTGCTCTAGTTAGCTACGTATCTCCTATCCTTTCAAGTGCATCTCCATTTTGGTAGGAATCATTTTATATTGTACTGATGTTTTAGACTCATTCAATGAGAAATTATTGATGATTCAGCGACAATATTTTATGAGGAGAATGCTTTTCCCTCATGGCGATTTTGCTTTGAAATATGTAAATAGAAATTATTAGCAGTTTCGAGTATGTTAATTGTAAGTTCCTTTCTTTATCTATTTATCTACATGAATGGTTGCAGCTATGTCAACGACAAAGATATTGACAGATTTTATGTAGATTCTGATTTTTTTAATGTGTTCATTAGTATATGAGGAGAGAACGAGACATTTGAAAATGAATGACAAAGAATGGTACAAATAATGTGTAAAAAATGATAAAGAAATAAGTACATGATTAGAGAACTAAACGTTTCAAAATGGCTGATCAAACGTCAAAACATTTTCGAGAGATTATGAATAAAAATTAAATCAGATCACGATACACAGAAAATTAGTATTGAAAGAATAGAGCATCTCAGTATGAATACACACACACATATATTCATACATACATACATACATATATATATATATATATATATATATATATATATATATATATATATGTGTGTGTGTGTGTGTGTATGTGTGTGTGTGTGTGTGTGTGTGTGTGTATGTATGTATACATTCTTAAATAAAATATCAAGATATCTCTGAAGTAATACGAAACTTGGCATTCGTCCATATTCATTAGAAAAGATCTAATGATGCTAAATACACGTCTAGCAAGCTAATGTCTGCATAATTCGATTTAAAGCTGGAGCTGAATAGGAATTATTATTAAAAATAATGTCAAAAGACGGATGAAGACTTCAACAGAATAGTATTGAGGATTATTTCATGAAAATTTGCCAAATATTGATATTATTTGAATTATATTTCTAACATTTTCCTTGCTTTAATCGCCACTCCACAATAGTCATTTTTTATTGTTTAGTAAGTGGGAGGGGATCATATATAAAAAAAGGCCTACAGCAAGTTATGAAATATGATCTCTTATCCAAGGGATTCCGCCGTTTTGAGACCACTTGAAACAATTTACAAAATATAGCTACCATAGAATAAAGTTCACAGAACAATTACCATGAAAATATTTAGAAAAAGGCGCCAGGAATTTTGTGAAAGTGACTGAAGCTGAGATACCAGGTCAGCTTCAATAACATTGCAGATTCTTTTGTATTTTATGAAGGATCTCTAAATGGATAACAGGATCACCCTACTAAATATGGCAGCAATATTTAAAGCATCTACGAATGGTAGACTTATATATATGTATGATAGTTTCTGGAAAGATAAATTGTCTAGCACAATGTAGGGAAGCAAATTTCCTAGCAGCAGAGCAAGTAACAGATTCAATATTATCGTTGTAATTCACGGCAAAGGAGAACGATTGGCTGAAATGGTATAGCGAGTCACTTTTCTTGAAGAGAACTACATATTTCTATAAAACATATACACGTTTTTCACTCTTTTCCTATATATTTTTGCAATATTCTCTAAAATTACATTTATACTCCCTTTAGAATTTTTAAATTTTACTTTACATATTTTTAATAATATTTTTCTATTATTTTCAATTGATTTTCTTTATCAAATTAGAATATCGTACAGTAGAGAATAGGTATGTTTGTTTAATAGGTGTTCTTGTAGCGTAACGGATATCAGCTACCTGAGTTCATGTTCAGGGTTAATGGGCTTAGGATAGGTGTGAAACCGTCTTTTCGCGCTCCTCTAGCAAGATAGATTAGACTCATTAAACTAGGGCGTTAACCATCCTAAGAGAAGGAAATCTCATCATATTGGAAAAGACAGGTTTTATTTACCATTTTATAGCAGAATTAAGTCTTTTCAGAATTAACACCAAAGTAATGATAGACGCGTTTAGGTTCTATTTGACATAGTTCAATTGAATTCAAGTGTTAGATGGTATGGTGAATATTGTGTAATGAATCGAAACAAATATATTTTAATACAAATGATGTTTTCATCCAAGGTAAAATCTTATCACTAGAGCTGATTGAGTGAATCATTGTTAAATTCATGTTCGATGACTCTCAGAATTACGTAACATACTATCGAGATGATTTAACAAAAAATACAAACAAGCAATGCCAGATTAAGATTAATATAACCTGTAATAAAATTTTGAATGACCTCTATTAAAAAGTAAAACAAATAGTCGAATGTAGTTGTAATCTTAAATCTGAAACAAAGCCATGTAATTTGAATTTCACTGGATCAAATTTCGGAAGAAGTAGTATAAACATAGACAGTAAATGAACGGCGCGTTATCAGTGGGAATCGTTTGGCTTCCCGAAACCTTCACGAAGAATTAGTGTATCTTTGAAGAAGAAAAAGGGACCTCTTGATTAATTGATAACATAGATACCGTGGAAAACATAAATTCCCTGCCACACAATTCTTGTCAACGAATTAATCATCAGGTGAACATAGAATTATGTTAATAAACAGGTTATTTTTATACACGTTACTATGTTCTTGATATTGACACGCTGAACAAATGAACTAAAAATGAATATTAAAAATACATTACTGAAAAGTTTACAATGCCGTATTTGTGTGCATACATGACATGTGATTTCGATTGAAAGAAGTATTTCTATTTTAGTAATTTCAACCGTCATTTCACATAATGTGACATTACGATTTAAATGAAGATTTTTCTGGGCCGCGTCTTTTCCGGACAAAGGTGACCATAGCACACCAAACGTAGTATATATTGTTATTTTTGTGTTGCCCCAGATCTGCCATCCATCCATACAATAGTAAAGTCGTGTAAAATCACATTCTTCATTATTTGTAAGTTCAACTTTTTTACAGATTCTGAGTATTAATCATTTTTTCTGTTGTCATATACTTTAAGAGTTACTTGTTTTTCAATCACTCCGTCTATAGAATTTTCAGTATTATACAATAGAACCACATTGGTGCTACCTGCTTCCATTCATCAGTTGTGAGATTCTACAGTATCCACTGCCATATAAAAGGACGGATATTACATAGCAATTGAGCATTATTTTCTTTGTTTCTAACGAAATTTTCCACGTCTCAGCGTGCAGTTAAGCTTTCGGTATGCTTCTTTCGCTAGTTCACTGCGTGTTGGAATCACGGTTATACATTTTCCGTCTTCAGTTAAATCATTTTCGAGATATTTCTGCTAATTATTGGTGTTGACATCTCAACATTGTAACTTGCATCTTGGACTTTCTACATGCTAATGACCATGCATTCATTCTGTCGTTTAGTTGGTTGTTAGTTTTTCTTTCTGGCTTTCTTCTATTACCCTTTTTAAAATGAAGTGTAGTTTCCCTTCCCCGTCAGCCATTTCCAGTTTTCTTAGAAGAGTCGCATTAAATGATAAATCAATCTGCGAAGAACACACACAATTCTCTCACTTCCCAATCACTGTTTGTGTAGCTACACAATTCATTTTTTCTCCGCACGCAGACAGTTCTAGATTATTCTAACTTATATTCGAAATAGATCTAGTTTTTCTCATCAGATCAAATAAACTTTGTGGCGTAATTTGCCAAATAAATTTGCGTAATCTAAAAACATAATTGTACAGTCTTCTGCATTTGTATTGCTCTCTCTAAGAGGAACACAAAAGTCCAAGTGCAAAACTGCAGTATTCTTATCCTATTTCTTGTCTAAGTCTGCTTCAATCTCAATTCAGCAGGATGTATTAAATAAGAAATTATATTGCAATAAAATATCTTAAAAAGGTAATCGATGTAAATTCAAATGACTAGAGGCTCTACTCATCGTTTCATTGGTTAAATGTCTAAATTCATACGGACATTTCAAATTTCTAATAAACAATATCGCTTTCCTTTCTCATGGTCAGGAAACGGTTATTAATGGATTTGCCTATCAAGCATTATATAAGAACGTTGAGGTTCACCTGTGAACTTATCTAGACGGGGTATAGCATGCTGTATTTCTTCACAAGCTATGGTTTTTCTGGTCGGATATTTGACAAAATCCAATCGTTCTTAAATTTTGTAACGAAATTCTTGTGAATGGTCATACTTCTAGATCCTTTGCACTGTCACAGGATTCTATCCTTGTACATACTTTTTTTTATTATCTTCATCAACGAATTCCGCGGTGACATCAGTTACCATGTTTATATTTATGCTGATGACATAAATATCTACTAATATCTTAATAGTGAGTCCGATAATTCTATAATCTGTTTATTCTGGAGCAATAAGTGACTTGTAAATCTAATTACCTCCAAATTAAAGTACTGCTTTTTATTAATCATAGAGAACCAATTTTGCCTTCATCGATATAGCTGATGTTATCCTACAAGAGAGCAAGGCATTGTGCTTTGTTGGTGTCCGGTTTTCTAATGACAAGAAATGTAGAGATTATATTTAATAAATTCTTAGGTCTGCTGTAAAGAAACAATTGGTTCACTATGTCGGGTCAATTCTTTGACGCCAGAAAACATGTTGCCCATTAACAAATCTGCTACTCTTGTGTGCATTGAATCTTGCTGTCATATCTGGTCTACGGCTCCTGTAATATATCGATTTTCACACCACTGTAACGTAGCTTCCTTCTGTTCTTTCTAAAAAGTATTTTCATAGCAATTGTTCTAATGTGGTCGCCTGTTTGGTACATAGAGCGTTTTGATCTAAGTGGAATTTAATATTTAAAACTATGTCATATTATTGGATTTTTAAAATAGCTAAATGTAACCTTAATTTATAATAGTTTTTTCATCTCATTTCTCGCATGTGCAACTGTAATCCGAGTGCTAGACATCCTGCCACCTAGAAAATTCAAACATTTAAAAACAAGGTCAGTCAGCATTTTTTATTGTTTTATTGTCCTTTATCCTAAGTAAATTGTTTTCATTATCTTTCATTCCTAGTAACACCATTGCGTCATCGTGGGGTGGCATCAACACTATCTTGCGGAAAATGATAAAACATTTCAAAAATTTCAATAGGCTATACTACGAAGCAGCCAAATACTTATGCATGAGCACAAATAGGTATATATATATATATATATATATATATATATATATATATATATATATATATATATATATATATATATATAAGAAATGGACAAGGTCCGACAATTTATTTATTAAAGACATTAACATAAATAACGACGTTAAACATAAAATATGTCTTTAATAAAATATATATATATATATATATAGAGAGAGAGAGAGAGAGAGAGAGAAAGAGAGAGAGAGAGAGAGATAAACATAGATAGATAACATTTTTGCCTAGAAAAGCAAGCCATAATTTTACAAAATTTTTTCTATATTAAAAGAGTTAATGATGATAAATATTAATAATATTATATACTTTTATAAGGGAAATTTTCAATATCGAATTCAGTGGTAAGAAAATGATCACGCACACTCAAATGACAAGCGTCTATCTATCTATCTATCTATCTATCTATCTATCTATCTATCTATCTATCTTATTCTGATTATTTTCTGTATTATATATATATATATATATATATATATATAATACAGGCAAAAATGTTATCTATCTATGTTTATTTCTCTCTCTCTCTCTCTCTCTCTCTCTCTCTATATATATATATATATATATATATATATATATATATATATATATATATATATATTATTATTATTATTATGTTCATATGTATATAGCTGGTCCGGTCTTGTTACAAGTATAAGAGACGACTGAATATCTAAGATCCCCATATATAGCCAGCTTGACAGTGGCCAATGTAGTCTTGGATGGCTGTGGCTCAGGTATGGAAACTTAAAAAGTCACCTCTCAGGTGTCAATGTGCCTTATACTACGAGCGTCTTGAACTGGATATAAATTACTGTAGATATTGCTGCGATAGTGGTAACTGAAATTTCGAAATCAGTTGTATTGACCTAATTAGAGTCGTAAGAGAACGGCAAAAAGCATCAGTAAAGGTTCAAGTTGCTATATCCCGATATCCACGCGGTTGCATAATATGTGGAATTGAATTGCAGGACAATAGCGGAACGGAAGTGTTATATACGACACAAAAAAAAAAAAAACTTAATGCGGTTGTTGGATCCTTATACGCCTAAATTAACTATATATATATATATATATATATATATATATATATATATATATATATATATATATATATATAGTCATTGTTACGTAACGTATCTGAAGGTGAAGACAATGACCGAAACCTTATAAACAAAAAATAACACAAATATATATATATATATATATATATATATATATATATATATATATATATATATATATATGCAAAAATAATTCATGATGATTATGTATGAATATTTTGTATAGGGTAAAATGAAAATGAAAACAAAAGGCATCTAATATTTAATATAGAGAAAAAATAAAAATTTTGTTACTTACAACTGCATTTTCAATGTATTTTTCTTAGAATAATAAGTTTTGTTTTCCTATTTTCATAATTTCTTTCTTCAGCCGGTTTCGCTTATCTTTTTAAAAATTTTAACTGTTTCTATCTCCAAGTGTTTATGCTTGAGTTTTGTACAAATGCAAAAACATCAAAATAATGATCGTAACTTGCTATATATGTCGCTTGTAATAGAATCTATTCATGCAATGAATTAAGTATTGGTTTGAATTAATACACACACACACCCATATATATATATATATATATATATATATATATATATATATATATATATATATATATATATATATATATATATATATATATATATATATGTATGTATGTATGTGTGTGTGTGTGTGTGCGTAAGTTAAAAATACACCGTATATATTACAGCAATTGTTGTATATATCACAAACAATATATTTAGAAACCAATTATTTGTTGTAACATAGTTTATTAAATTGTCAAGTTAATCAATATGTGTTCAGCCTTTTGCAGAGTTTCTACCGATGTAAAATATGTCTTTCCATATTCAGTGGCAGCATATAAACGATGTTTCCAAAATTTTCTCCAGATTTAATCTATTATGTAATTAGAGTTCTGGGATTGTGCTTACTTTCTTTTACGCCATATTAATCGCAACGGTTCCTAGGATACGTTCTTACGAATAGAATATGTACTTTTTGCAAGAAATCAGTTTGTAAGAGATCAGGTTTCATTGACGTATATTTGTAAAGAGGGTTTGAATTATGGTTTACTGATGCATGGTTTATTAATTAACCCGGGCCTGGGGAGAGAAGAGCTGGATCCATACATTTCTCATATGTATTTGTGCGTAAGTGAATATACCGAATCCAACAGGAATTGGAAATCGGCTCTCGGATTGACAATTACGAGTCATTAACCATTACACCACCCGCACTATTAAGAATACGATAACAAGGTTTTCGAAGCGGTCATCGACAGACTCGACGTTGGGATCAAAAATGTTTCTGGTAGTGTAAGTCATCTTTAAGATTTCTATCGTACTGATTTACTTATTCACTATGTGATGGGAAAGCCGTTATTACTAAATGTTTGTGTTATACTGTATAAGTTTTATACGATATTGTTATAGATGAAACAATTAATTCAGCATCGTTGATAATTGTATCTATAAAAGAATTTGTTTTTATGGATAAGGAGACAGGGATTAATGCTGGTTGATTTTTTGTATGTTTACATGATGAATTTCTCATGATTGTTCTTTATAGGCGTTATTATAAATGTTTTCTATGTTATTTTATCTTATCAAGATCAATTTATTTTGCAGAGAAGGAAAATATCGTCGATGTACGGGACGTATATGTAGAGATTTTCTTGTGTTATTAACATTTTTAATTATTATTTGATCATATATTAAACAAGGAAATTAAGTCATGAGGAAGATAACATAAATTCTTCGTCGATTTATGTGTATATATTTCTTAGATCATCATAGAGGTAAATTTGCGGCACATGTTAGCAGTAGCTTTCCTAGAACATTAGATGTGTTATGTATTTTAACAGAAAATAAGTAGTCTTCGTCGAAGATCTTTATAAAATTACACGGAATTTCAAATAATCCTTCTAAAAATTTCCAAACGACTTACAATCACATTTTTGAAAACTGATAAAAATCATCAAAACTTTTAACAATCTTTCAATTTAAGTTCTGTTCATTGAAAATTATATAAAAAACCGAAATATACATTTAAAAATTAACTGCATAGAAAATACGAAAAAAGATTTTTAAAAAAGGTTATTATAAAGGATTATTATTAAAATGAAAATGCAATAAATTATGTTTAAAAATGGAAGGGGAAGAAAGCTATAATGAGGAAAAACAACAATAATAGGGAGATAATCATATTTACACGATAAAAGTTCTACACTGTTGAATTAAAAGGAAGATAAAATGTAGCAGGTTAAATAAATGAGCAGTATTATTAAAATAGAAAAAGAAATCAGGGAAATAACACGATATTGATTTTACTTAACCAAACGTAAAGGGCTCATATACTTTACAACCACAGCAATGAATATAAAAGGAAAACGAAGACATAAACATCGAATAAAAAAACAACATACTATAGAAAAATAATACATAACATATGTTGAAATGATACAAAAAAACCTTTACATTATAGAGAAAATATCAAATACGATATAAGTGAATATATGGATTATTAAAAATAAACCGTAAATATAATATGAAATGGAAAATGACCATTGATAACATTAAATCATATAGAATAATACCATCTGCAATAGAAGTTACGTAGCAAGGCACCGATCTAAGATAACAAACAAATATAATAAATGAAGATAGAATTTCAAATATAACACAAAAATCCTGAATGTATTTTACTCAAAATAAAAATATGTTCACGTGAAGAATGCAGATAATAAGTTATGGCGAAATGAACAGAATTACAAAAACGATAAAGAATGAACCAAAGTTTCGGTGTGTAAAGATAAATAGAATTCTCAATCTAACTGAATGGTAGTCAGACGTATTTATATGCATTCTCAGACGTTACAAAATCTAGTCTAATATAAAAACAATCAAGAAAACCACGAGAATGACTGAATCAAGAAATTACATATATATACCCTAACGCAAAACATAGGCTATTATACTTGTATTTTCTACTAGTATGTTTCCGATGAGGTTTGTTAAGAATTCGGATAATTTTAGATGAGTCCTAATTAAGCTATGGTTGGGAAGGTGTAAATTGAGTCCTCTAGACAGACATGTAGTAGTATGTCTAATGTAATTATTTATGAGTTTGGTGTGATCAGGAACACAGATCCTTAAGGGAAAATTCAAATCGTAAATCATGTTGGTTCCTTGTAGTTCTGATTTTGCTGGTGTGTTTTTATTTTTTTATGATAAGTCTAGCTGTTCTAGATTTTTTATAATAGATAATTAATTTCTTGTTCGGTTTCACTAGGGTTGTTTATTACTTTATGATATTTCTAAGTGAAAATTCCTTTTGCTTATGTATTTGACTTTTGTAGATGTTAATGTTTTTGGTTTTATCTGAATGTTCAGTATCGCTATTAGTTCCTTTAGAAAATATTTTAAAGTTTGACTTGATTATGACGATGATAAAATGATTGTAAATTTAACCTGTTGTCATTATTTCAAAATCTTTTCAACTGGAACTTTCCAAATAATTGCAGAACATCGAAAATCTCTGGAATTCACCACTAACAAAGAGATAAATATCAACTAAACCTGCTAAGAGCAGATTGAGGTAATGAGCCGATACAACATGAAGTTATTTAATGAGAAAAGCAATAGATTTTGAAAGATAATTTAAGTCAAATAAACATTTCAACACTATAAAGAAGAAAAGTTAAAATATCAAATGAAAATGCAAAAACATAAAAATGCAACAAGGAAATGTCTAGGCAACGTGAAAACTGAATGAAAAAAAATATTACATGCTTGATACTGATTCGGCTCAAAAACACTGATGTTGAAAAAGATGATTCAACTTCATTTTACGAAAGTAAAGTTTCAAACCATAAAAATTAGAATCAAAACCTGTCTCTAAGATTAGGTTCAACATACACTGTAGTGAGCAGGTAATGTCTAAAATATATATTTTGCTAAAACACTATGGATATTATTGACTTATAATGACTTATAATGTGTTGAGTCTCTCGCCTAGATACACATTGATTTAAAAATAGTCATGAAAGAGAAGACAATTAGATGAAGTGGGAGACAATAAGAAAATATATGCAGTAGAAAGTAAATCCCCATATTCCACATATAGAGAAATTGTATGGACACATCACAGCACCAATACAATTATATTTTAATACTTTAAAAATCAGATGTGTTCAAAACACATCTACAAAAGGATTTGTCAAACATTAAAAGCAAAAAAGCTAGACAGATGTCAAGAAAGTCGTAGTTATACACATACATTATTCCAGAAAAATCATATGCATTAGAGACGATTTAAAGTAACGCTAGAACATATATTGAGAAAAATTCTATTATGATATTTTCACTGTTGGAGATACAAATGATTGTTTTTAGGAACAATGCTCTCATACTTTGAAATAATATCCCAATGCAATATGCTCAATGTGTTATTAAGTAAATCTTTAAAATGTTTCTGGCATTCTACTTAGGCACCTACTCAAATACATTTTTTTCCTTTTCCTCTTTCTTTCAACATTAATTTCCTTGTTTGCCTTCCTTTTCCGCTTTTAAAAAAAAAAACTTCTCCTTTTTCCTGGTGTAGTTATTTCAGGAGTGTTTTTTCTTAATAGTTTTCCGATGATATTAATCGTCTGAAGATTTTCAGTAGAGTAAAGCTAGTTACCGTTTTGGATCGCTGGTCGAGGAAGTATTCCTGATTTTTGTTTTTCTTACGACGCTCTTGGTTTAGTTTTCAATTTTGGGGTTCTTGATACTGTAGATAATAAGCTCTGTAGATGTTTGCTATTTTGACTGATTTGTTATTGTTAGGGTTGTTTTTAGCACATCCCCTATCCCCTATTACTTTATTTAATATATATATATATATATATATATATATATATATATATATATAGACACACACACACATGTGTGTGTGTGTGTTTGTGCGTGTAAGTGTGTGTGTGTATGTATATGTGTGTGTGTTTGTGTGTAGGTGTGTTTTTGAGTAAGATGGTTGCTTGCATATATTACCGAGTAAATAATATCAAGGAGACTATATTAAAGATAAAAGTAGCATTCTCTTGGCAAAAAATTGATTAATAATGTTAACACTATATATTAATACATCTTATATTTTCTCGGTAATATTTGAAATTTATGTCTCTGTGTGAACCGTTTTCTAGGAAGATAAATACGCATTTATTTATGTTGATACTTCTTTTCATGTGCCGTTTAACATCAGTTAGAAAACCGATTATCCTTTCCCACAACGGCATACACATTGTTTCTGTACGTTATCTTTGTCCCCTTAATATTATAACTGCTGTCCGTCTTAATATGCATTTACACCAATTCCTTAAGTAATTCACAGTATTTTTCCTTTCTTCTTGCCGTCAATATGTCTTCTAAGAGTTATATTATACAAACCTTCCCTCGTCAATATATGTCACGGAAATTTGAAACTTATTCCAAATATATTTAATTTTGTATTCATATTTTCCTTAAATCGTCCTCGTTGCTCGCATGCTCCCGTCATGATATATTCTTACTATCCGCCTGGAAAACTGCATTGTCCAGAACATCGTTTACATATAGGAGAATTGATAATATTACATAGCTATTTTCATTGTGTCTACTGGAATTTTCCTATCATTTAACTTTCGATATATTTCCAAATATATCGCTCAAATGTTGGACATGGGCATAAACACTATTAAGGAAATTCTGTAAAGCGACAAATCTACAAAAAGCATTTAAGAAATATATTTATTAAGTTGTGTCATAAGACATTTCTACTTACGAGGAACAACTTTTATGCCGAATTTAGAATACTGTCTTCTAATCTTATGTGTACATGAAATATAAATTTGGAGTGTACTAACATACCTCAGTCTTGCATCACACTGGCAGAATACGCAATGGATTAAAGGAGAAATGCTGTTCTTCCTGACATCACAAGTCTGCCTACAGCAAGAATAACACAAGAAAAGATTTTGAAACTGTGTTGTTCGGTTCTACACCATCCGCCATATTCACCTGACCGTGTACGAACCATTTTCAATCACTCGCAGTAATATTTGTTGAGAAAAACTTGCTTTTATGAAAACCAGATTCGAGTGATGGTCGAAAGCCTTTACACATCAAAACCTACATACATTTATGTAAATGGTATAAACGTGGTTCAGGATTAATAGTCAAACGTCACATCAAATTATCGTTATTTAAATACCTAATTTAATTCAATATATTTGTAATTTATTTTTTAAGAATACAACTGAAGAAAAACAATGGAAATTATTCTCAACACAACGTAATAAACAATAATTTTCAAATTATTTAAAAAATAAACGTTTGTTAAATGATCAGGTTGTGTTATGAATAATAATTCAAATTTAAAAATTAATTATTATTAGCATGTGTATAAGAAATAATGTAATCGAGAAACTAACACTGAAATTTTTCTAGTGAAAATGATAATTACTGGAAATTAAAATCGTCTGTAAAATATGTCATTTCATTAGTGAATCAATGATTAAAAATTAAAATGGAATTTCCAAGAATGTGTTCAAAAATATTCAAATTGAATTTATATAAATATTGCATATATAGATTTGATATAGAATACAATTATATATATATATATATATATATATATATATATATATATATATATATATATATATATATATATATATAATTGCTGTATGTTATATCAAATCTATATATGTATATATATATTATTCAATTATATATATATATATATATATATATATAATTGCTGTATGCTAAATCAAATGTATATATGCATATATATATATATTTATGCATATATATATATATTTATGCATATATATATATTTATGCATATATATATATATATATATTTATATATATATATATATATATATATATATATATATATAATAAATACGAAAGCATGTGTGTGACATTTTATTCAATTAAACTGCCACAACACTCTAACTTTGAAATATCTCTATCTTCAAATTCTGTAAAATAAATGCGAATGAGTCTGTGTCACATTTTTTTATATTAAAGGGATACGACTGTCTGACTTTTACATATCTCATCTTCTATATAAATTATTTTGAAAATCACTGTGTCAGTGTGTCACACATTTTTTTCAAATTTACTCGTAGAGTTCGTAGTCCAAAATATCAAACCATTTGGGAATCAGGCCGACTCTATGAGCAAATTACAAATATTCCTCGACGAATCCAGATCCACAATTCTGAAATTCTGGATTCAAAAGTTTTAATTACTGTGATATGTTACGTGATTTTTTTTTCGACATTGTTTTTAATACGATAACAAATTTGATAATTTGTAAATAAATATTGGAATAATCGAAAATAATTGCAAAAATCAGAGAAAGTAACCCACGAAATAAATGTAATTGTTTGTACGGAATGTAAGGACCTCCGTGCATTTAATTGTCTTTAAATTAAAATGGCGGCAGAAGAATTATCCTTGAACTTTTAAAAGGTAAGCATAAATATTAATGTAATACTTAAATGCAGCAATCTATTTTCAATTCTTCTGAAGTTTATTGATGTCTATTGAATACGGAAGCAGTATCCCTGTCAAAAAAGAAATCTCCGCCAACAGTGGACCCGACTGCAATAAAAAGACCTAAAGCTGCGTTGAACGAAAGAAAGTCACGTGGAAATGAAAGCGCAGATCAAACGGCAGCAAGCAAAGCTGCCAATGCTGAGAATGCGCAAAAACTTACAGTCTCTCCAACGCCTGAAAGGCCAATCAAGAGCCGTCCGAAGGAGCTAGATTAGATGCCGCCTGATTTTTCAAGAGTAATAAATGTGTACACTATATACACGTGCAACTCGTGATCTCGAGTATCGTGCGACCTGACCCACAGATTTTATCGTGTATCTCGTGTATCATGCGTGTTCCTTTCTTGAGGGAACAAATTCCAATAGACTAACCCCCTTTAAACCTATCTCTTTATCTAAATTTCTATTTAAATTAAATAAAAGAGAATGATAAAAATATTGTTAGTAACGCTATACACGTTGGGTAAACGCGTGCAGACATTAACAGCCGAAAAGAAACAGCTAAACATATAAATGTAAGTAGTGTAAATGATGCATATTCGTTATGTTTGTATTTTATAACACAATATTAAATGTGAATATTACATGCGTCATTAATGGATACAGTTAAGTAAAACATCCGTTTTACAAAAATCATGATTATTTTAAAAATCGTGATTATTTTAAATACAGATGTAATTTTCCACTACAGTAAATGGATATACGTAATTTGTTCAACAGTGTTTTGTCATACGATAATATTTTGCCTCGTGTATAATGCGATCTATTTAAAATTAGGTTCAAAATTAGGCCTTAAAAGGTTGCGTGATACGCGAGTATATACGGTATATCAAGCTATAGTGTCTTCCTGTTTTGTCCGTTATAAAAAAAAGTAAATATGACTCCGAAGGTAATATTACGAAAGCGAAACCATGGCTTTTCATATTTTTAAAAGTAATACAATCATAATTATTTTTACAACTGATGCTGGTGTCAAGTTTAATATAGGAAATTATTATAAGTGCCTGAAGAATCTGCTTTTTTCCTGGTACATTTCAAAGTTTTTAAGCGAATCTGTATGTTGATGAAAGAAAATACACTTTCACATTCTGAAAATCTTGCTCACCTTGGCAAAGTCCCACTTTGTCAAAATCTGGCCCACCTTGGCAAAGTCCCACTTTGTCAAAATCTGAGCCACCTTGGCAAAGTCCCACTTTGTCAAAATCTGAGCCACCTTGGCAAAGTCACACTTTGTCAAAATCTGGCCCACCTTGGCAAAGTCCCACTTTCTCAAAATCTGAGCCACCTTGGCAAAGTCCCACTTTGTCAAAATCTGGCCCACCTTGGCAAAGTCCCACTTTCTCAAAATCTGAGCCACCTTGGCAAAGTCCCACTTTCTCAAAATCTGGCCCACCTTGGCAAAGTCCCACTTTCTCAAAATCTGGCCCACCTTGGCAGAGTCCCACTTTGTCAAAATCTGGCCCACCTTGGCAAAGTCCCACTTTCTCAAAATCTGAGCCACCTTGGCAAAGTCCCACTTTCTCAAAATCTGGCCCACCTTGGCAAAGTCCCACTTTGTCAAAATCTGGCCCACCTTGGCAGAGTCCTACTTTGTCAAAATCTGGCCCACCTTGGCAAAGTCCCACTTTGTCAAAATCTGAGCCACCTTGGCAGAGTCCCACTTTGTCAAAATCTGAGCCATCTTGCAAATAGTTTTGAGAATCATGAATAGAATAGAACCAAAACTCTCAAGTATACAATCAATGGATAACTATTAATTCATAATTAAAAATATTTCTAAATATTCGTCTATGCTTTGAATATTGCTTTTACATCTGGTTTAGTCCTTCAGCTCTGTCTTTGGAGACTACAAAAAAGAATCAGCAATGTTATTGATCCTGACCTTGCATCTCGGTTTCTGTCATATTCCCACTGCTCTAAAGTAGTTTTCATGTTCTTTTTCTATAAATATTTCATAATAATTGTTCTGATGATATTTCCTCTCTGGTACCAAGAATTTTATGATTTTAAGCGCAGTACTAGATTGGCAGCAAGGTCTCATCTTTTTACGCTTGAAATGACTATGCCAACAGTTTATTCTATCGTACTTCTCACTTGTGTAACACTCATTCTGTTTCTTGCTTTCCAAGCAACTTTGATCTTCAATTATTTGAATTCAATATCAATCGTTATTTTACATCTCCTTATTCATTTTTTTTATTGTTCTCTCACATTAACAATGTTTTCTTTTTCTCCTATTCATACATAATCAGTAACCAGCGAGGAACTTTATTACTTTGTTTGGTGCAAAGTGATTAAAACTATTTCTCTTGGAATGGAACACATATTCGGGCTAAATAATATAAACAACTTCTAGTAATTTTAAATCCGAAGAAAAAAGAAAGTTAAAACAAGATGGATGAGTAAAGGAGTAATTACTCTTTATAGAATATCAAGAATTTCATATTAAAATAATAAAGTATTTATAAAATATAAGGAATATTTTCTTAATCCTGTTGTGTATATTTTGCGGAAGAAAACGTGTTAACCTCAAATTAATTTATAATCATTTAGGTCCTTTGGGGAAACTAGATGTACTTCATCCATAACTGCAGTGGATGAAACTAAGGCAAAGTATCTATTCACAGGGAAGCGAATTTTTCGATTAAACCCAATGAGGCATATTTTCTCAGTTCGCTATTATATGCATGGAACACAAGATTATATTTGAATAAATATAAATATTCGAATAAATATTTCAAGATAATAAAACTTATTCCAAGGTCTTCTCTTTCGTTTTATTTTCAATTTACCTTCATTTCTTTGTTTTTTATGAAGGCACAATAGATTTATCAACATGAATCATCTACAATTTTACCAGGAGGACCACTGATTCTAAAATAGCTGTCTTTGAGACAAGGGAGACGAGATATTTGGACAGATGTACGAATCAAAAGATGATCAACTTTACAAATGCATCAATCAATCAACAAAATATCCTTAATTACTATTAAGGAGCATTTACCACAAGTTGGATTGGCAAACATCATTAAATTCTTCTAAATTGGGAAAGGCATTCAAAAAAATAAAGAAATCAGAGAAAAATAATTAATAACTATATAGATCGAGAAAAAGAAGTTAAAGGAAATAAGCACCTAGATTTATCTAATCCAGTGAATCAAAATTATTTTCTATAGGAATATTTTCTGTATACTTCCTAAGCTAGGCAAGCACAGAAATCTGTTGACCCCAGAAAGGGACATTGAATAAACATGAAAAAGAATATAGATCCCAAAACAGTACCGATACTTTTTTTCATATTAGCTTGAAGCTAAATCAGGTAGAAATACATTAATCACCATAGAAAATAAGTGAATTAGACAACAGAATAAATAAAGGGTAATCAAGAAATGTAGATGTGTCATTACATCTGACGACTGGAGAATGATTTATTTATTCAAAAGACGTCAATAATTACTGAGGCGATATTTGAACACGTTGGAACAGAATACATTGAAATAAAATAAAAAATCATTTGTAATATTGGGTTTGTACATATCTATTGGAATAAAATATGTAACCTCTACGAAGTAAATATAAAATTAAGATATCATCATATAATCAAATATTATGCTCTTCTTCTTCTTCTTCTTCTTCTTCTTCTTCTTCTTCTTCTTCTTCTTCTTCTTCTTCTTCTTCTAATGCTAACATTTCAGCCTCTTCTAATCCTACTACTTCTGCTACTACTACAATACATCTCCCTTTATCCCTTGTTTATTTAACTAATATTTAACTCTTTACCATAATTCTTTATCCACACGCTGACATTCATTAACCCAGAAAAAATCACTGTTTCTTCTTTCCCTAGTCCCTTTAATATGTCATGTCTGTGTTATCCATGCAGACATTCTTAATAATATGTCTCTAGATTTTTACTGTCATTTATAAATATAAGTTCTCTTCAGCCTAACATTTTTAGTACGTTCTAGATGTTCAAGTATTGTGCATAGTATTTTCAGCATTCGTCAAGATTCTCTGTTGTTTCCAATCAGCTGGAAATAAATTTATTCAGAGTTCACTGCCCTACAGAATTTTAAATATGAAATAACAGTTCAGTACTCTTTGTTTCTAACGAAATATTCCTATGTCTTCCTATTTGCCAAGTTTCGGGAAGTCAGCCCTCTCTATTTTTATGAGCATTTGGATCTCTGTGCCATACGTGCCGTTTTCTGTTACGATACTACCTAATCTGATGTATTCAATTCGAAATGCACACGTTTAGCGGATTTTGTTATTGACGATCATGTATTTTGTCTTCTTATAATTAATGGCTCTTAATTTTGAATGTCTGAATGTGTAAAACACTGGTTATTCTCTTTACTCAAAGTAATTCATTCTCTCTTACAATTACTGTATAATTATTCGAATTTGCAATTCCAATATTACTTTAAGTGTTTCTCATGTTGTTTGACATTTGTACATCGGTATTAAATAATTTTAGGTAATATCATTCTGCAGTTATATTTTCAGTGCACAGATCAAATATATCAGCTGGAGAAAAACGCCCTTCTCACAGTTCGCAAATTTAATTTAAATACTTAATATGTTCTCTATTTTGAGTTAAACAATCCATTTTCTATTTTGACTAAACAGTTAATGCGTGCACTATTTTGACTTAAGCACTTAATTCATTCTCTATTCTGATTCAAAAATTCTTTCTTGATTCTAACCTAAACACTTAATTCATCCTCTATTTTGACTTAAACACTTAAATAGTTACATATTTTGACTTGCGCAATCCGTCCTCTATTAAAACTAAAAAATTAATACGTTCTGTATTTGCGTGCAAAACCTTTCCTGCTTGAAACGACTGCAGATAACGGATCTATAATTCCTATGTAGTTTAGCGGTCCTACAATTTCACGACGATAATGTGTCGTCACTGTGAACTTATTATTCTTGTTTTCCATGGCGTTCAACAAGATAACATCACTCTTTAGCAGCTTTATAATTATTTTTAACTGTTTATTTAATTGCCAAGAACAATTTAAATTCACGTCACCATATTTTCAGAAAATGTTAAAGTGTAGCTCAAAAATACCAGCATTGTTTATTATAATTCTTACTAAACATGAATTGATATACACATGATAATGGCTGATATGATCAAGATATTTTTTTCTTTTTATTTAAATAAGGTCTTTAGAAGAGAACACATGGCAGTCTATGAAACACAGACATAGGCCTCGTGTATTAATATAACTACTTCTGTCTACAGATTGACTATAATAGTTCAATAATCTAAACGTTTAACATTTGTATCATTTATGGCTTTGTGAAGATTGTTCTTCGATTATTCATCTTGTTAATAATATCATATTGGTAAATACATTTTGCTTTACAAATATAATTTCAAATTATTTGTTCTAACAATTTCGTGATTTGACATATTTAGCGTTTTTTTAGTGCATAGCAATCATTTTCATATTTTGACTGGAAATATATTGTCACTGTGCATGCATTTGCATGATATCAATGGCGCCATATTCCGAAAGATAGTTCCTCGAATATATAAGCCTGATTATAAAAAGGAAATTTCTATTTCAATCAGTCCATTAAATGAATGAACGTATCTATATTTCTAGCCTGTCTCTTAGACACGATTTGTCTTGTCCAGTTTACCATGAAGATGATTTACTTCTATATTATTATTCTCTTCTAGTAAGTAAGGAATACATTTAAAAAATAGCAGAATAAAGCAATTGAATCACAGAGTGCTACAGAATAAATCCATGAAAATAACGAAAATAAAATCAGCCGGATGAAAGAGATAAATATTATTATTGTTTATACTGTCATTCTCCTTTTTTAATCAAGCAGAAAGGATTCCGTTCCTTTAAATTGCTGTAATCGATGAAATACTCTTTAAATGGTGGTCTTTAAAATGTACATTTCGTAATCAGCAGATTATCGGATTTTCAGAGAAAATCGCTATTTTTAATGATTTTGTATACCTAAGATTTTAACACATTTTTATTAATATATTTCAACGATTTGTGAAGAAACTTCATTGTCTTTCATATAAAGTCATAGAGAACTACAAAATTTAAAGTTAAGAATATTAAGATAAAATACGAGGTGAAAATTTATACTTACTGATAAATAACGGAAATTATATTAAGCAAAACTAAGCGTGATAGTAATGGAATTATTTTTTGATAATGATGGAATATTTTTTGTTTGTGTTAGATTATTAAAACACAAGTGTGTTAAAATATTTTAGAAAATATCAATATATTTGTATACTTTATACACACACATACACACAGGCAGATATATATATATATATATATATATATATATATATATATATATATATATATATAGATAGATAGATAGATAGATAGATAGATAGATGTGTGTGTCTGCTCCTATGTGTGTGAAAATATGTATTGTACATTACTGAGTGAAAGCGAAAAAAAGATTCAATAAGTAACATGTAGGTAAATCCTTCTAAATTGAACAGGTTTCTATATATAATTTAACATAGTTATTTTTTTTTTATTTTCAGTTGAAAGTGTATGGAAACATTTTCATTTTTTTTTAATTTTATGCTTCATAGCTGGTTATACGTAACTCAATACTCTTGACTTCCTCCAAAATAATTGATTAAACTAATATGAATAGCGAAACCTGTGAAAATTATGAAGGATTTCATAATTTTTCCATATCCTATTAGAGGTGTAAACCAGAGACACCCTGTTCGTAAATTTCTTGAGGTCCCTTTACAAGTTGATGGAAAAACATCTCAAGTGTGTGGAATCTTTCAAATTCCTCAGGAGCATGGTAAATTCAAGTGCATCACTTGATGACGAGATAGTTAATCGCGTTGCAAAAGCCAGCGTTTCCTTTGTTTCGGTTCGCATAGGTTGCGGGATGATAGGGGAATAAAGCTTTTCACTAAAATCCATATGTAAAAAGCTTAGTTCCATTCGTGATATCAAATGAATCAGAATGCCAACCATCAGATATAACACTAGCTTGCATACCGACATGACATGTAATGATAACATTCAAAATGTTGTCTGGTATGCTTCTCTGTTTACATTATCAAAGACTTTAGTAAGATCCACGAAACCATAAACGACACACGAACCTTCTCTGCAACATTACGTTGAGGAAAAATCATGCCGATGTACATATTTTCACACACATAGGAGCAGACTTCATGGTAGATAGCGTCAAAAATGGGGTTTATAATTATGTTGAGGATGAGCCTTGCCTAAATATTTCCGCTGACAGACAAAAGTGAGATTATTGTTTTAAGGCCTTTTTATCTTGTAGAGGTGTTGCAAGGAAGCATCTTTGAAGTCCGGAGGAGTATGTACTGATCTATAAATTTGAATGAATGTTCTTGCAGTAGTTTACAAAGTGTATCCCCTCCATGTTTGTATTATTACAGCAGGGATAGCGTCGTCGCCAGAAGCTTTGCTTGACGATATCTGCTTGATAGAAGCTTGCACTTCCAGAAAAGTGGGTTCCAGAGATAACTCAGGAATTTCAGGATGTTGTCTTCCCACGGACAGAGCTTAATCATATGTGACTGAGGTCCTGCTTAGCACTGATTTGAAAATATTCTTTCCAGCGCTGAAGTATGTCTTCGTTTTATCAGTTAGGAGAGTATGCCTGTAACTGGCTAGAACTGGAGAGACACCGTGCATTTGGGGACCCTACACTCCTTCTAAAACATCATAAAAAAAGCTTTCGAGTCCTTTTTTGCCAGCAGCCGTTTGGATTTGGGCAGCCCTGGCAGGTCGCTAACTCTCTTTCATTTGTTTGAGTTCATGTTGTACTCTTGCTTTAAACATCTTTGTTGTTGGCATGTTTTGACTGGCAGGTTTTGTTATTTGTCAAGATCTTATGATACTTATGCATTTCATCAATCAGTTTTAGTCTTCTGTATCACTTTCATAAAAACAATCTTGATGCCGGCGCAGTGGAATTCTGAGAACTTTCAGAGGGGCAGCATTAGTTGATTCGAGCAATGCTTTTCATGATGATTCAACGCCAGCAGCCGAGATTGAACTCACCAATACTTTGATTGGTGTAGTTCATAATCTTGTCAAATAGCTGAATTCTTGATGCTTCGCTAGGGCTATCAAGGGTGTTTTTATCGTGACACCATCACTAAATGGATTGCCAACCAAGGCTCAAAGAGACCCCATTCACCCTCCTCTAAGAGCAGGTTTGAATTCAGAGTTTTCCTTCTCCTAGACCAGTTGCCATCCAAGGCTATAGAACCCAGTCTGCCATGCTATTTACCCATAGCTGGAGGGAGTAGAAAGAGGATTCACACCTTTCCCAAGGGTGTTAGCACGTAAGTGAATGTAATGGATTCGACTGGAATTCGAACTCGGCTCTCCGATTCCTCAATCCAAGCCGACATCCATTAGTCCACCGTGCCTCTTCGTAGGTAGGTCCCCACAATACAGTGATAACTTCCCGAATAACAGTGTCCAGTTTATCAAAAAGATCGGCTTGCACTTTTATCAAAAATGGAGGTGTTTTATTACGGATGAATTTTGTAACCGTTTATGTTTAGGAAGAAACTTGACTTTGCTGCGAAGGAGGACTTGTTCAGGGAGGTAATTTGTGCCATTTAAAGTACGTGTGATGAGAAAGTCTCAAAAATCTTTTTGCTTGACTATGACAAAGTCAATAAGATGCCAATCTTTTGATCTGGGATGCGTCCATGAGGACTTGCAGCAGCTGTGCTGCTGAAACTGTGTTTGCGATACTGAGATTAAATTCTATATACATAGAAAGTAATCGCCGACCATTAAAATTCATTCGCCCAATACCGTGACAACCAATGATACTTTTTATGGCTGATGTTCAGAAACAACACGGGCGTTATATATATATATATATATATATATATATATATATATATATATATATATATATATATATATATATATATATATATATATATATATATGGTGATAGATAGGGGCATTTTGAAGTGGTGTAAATATTAGCAAGCAGTGTAATGGTAAGCAAGGTTCTCTCGCTAGAAAAATTACGACTGAGTAGTGAGTTCTATCCACACAGGGTGTCCCATACTTTCGGCCTTGTGCTACATCTAAGCTACGCTTGGAAACTCATCATATGGCGATAAATAGATAAATATCTAGATACATACCAGTATGAATTGTTAATTCTCAATAGAACTTCGAAAATATATATTGACACGTTCCGCATATATGATAACGTCGGTTCATCGCCGAAATATGTCAAAATACGGGTGTTTATTTCTCGAAATTCTTTCATATATTTATTATAGATATGCATTTTTAAAAATTATTATATGTGCTGAACAGTTCTCTATATACTCCCTTTCTAAGATCTGATCAAATCGCAAACAGTTTCATCTCACGTATCCACACATGTTATATTAATTTTAATTGCTACCTTGCCATTTGAATCATACGTCGGTTGGTTTAAATATGGCTTCTTGGGTTATCGCAATGGTTTGATGCAGTGATCGAAAAGTGAAACCCTTGTAGAAAAACAGTTAATGGAATTTATTCTGTCATTCAAAATTGCAACAGGATGACGCCTAAAGGACTTTACAAAAATAAAAAAAATAAAAGAATATCAGATAGAATTCATTACTAGTAGCATTGACGCCGCTGTTGAACATTATTCTATTTTATAGATCTTGAGCAACTTCTTTCTGCCAGCTTAAATATGATACGTGATGCTCTATTTATGTTCCTCAACGGATTTTGCTACAATATGTTTAGTCCATCATTTTATATCAACTTGACACGACAAAAGAAAATTTTTGAAAAAAAAAAATGCATAGAATTAATTGAAAATTATGTAAGTCTAACTGGTTATTTCGAGTCTCTTTGTGGAGTTACCCACCACTTACTTTTCTTAAAATAACCGTTACTACAGGAGGCTCCTTACGCCTATAAATAGGGAGTTACATGCTCTGCCTTTCCTTTTTGTCCTATTTCACCCAGGACGATAAGATATTGGTCGCCACCTGCAGAAATGAGGCCTACACCTGGGTACGCTCAGACACACAGCACGAGCGGGCGAACCTTCCTCTTCACTTTCCATTAATATTCTCTAGGACACCTTCTTCACAAAACACAAACTCACACACACACAAATAGAGACACACGCAAACAAACAATTCATCAGTTTAAATGGTTCTTCATTTATGTTCATTGGTTCGTAACAAGCACCGCTATTCTATTTTCTATGTACACCTTTGGTTTTTAATACATGCATATCGTTTGTTTATATACTTTCAAGTCGGTTACTTGTTATTAAGTATAAAATTTATAAAAATAATTACCGTAGATTAAAATGGATTACGTCAAAATCGATTGGGAATGCTGATTACCAGATAGAATACAAACATAATTTATTGCATGCATTTATTCTTTATATCTTTTCAAGATATTAACAATTAGGATAGATATTTAAGTTACGCAAAACTTTTTGGAAATTTTATACATAAATGCTGCTTAGAGTGATGACACTTTTACAAAATATTTTCGATTGTCTAATTTGGTTGTGGACTAATATATGCATTAATTTTGAATACGAAATGTTTATTAAGAATCCCCCGGAAAAATGAATAGCACAGGAAAAATATTTTGCCGGTATAATTAAAAATTAATCGTTCACAATCTAGTTTTAAAAACGTATATAAAGGATATACTTAGCTAATATAAAATATTATACAATCTTCTTTCCTCTTGAAAATTTATTTTAGCATGTATACTAGAATTTACGCTAAAAGCGAATGTCACATGACATTTTACGTGATTAAAAACAGAAAACTGGCAAAGTTTGCAATGATATTGATATGAATAATTCATTGCAAATAATTTTTATAAATGTTATCAGCCTTAATTAAATTATAAAAAAACTATTGTGACACATATAAATATAACATAATGTAAATATTATTATTATTATTATTATTATTATTATTATTATTTTTGTTGTTGTAGGTGTTTTGCTATTATTATTATTATATTATTATCATGTTTTCTTCTTCACGATCTATCGTTTTCAACAGGTAATTATTGAATTATTGGTGTTCTATGTTTTTAGATATAACTTCTTATATATTTTATTCTCCAAGTGTACAATAATGAAGGATAAATTCGTCATTTTCATGTTCCAAGTTTTGAATCTACTTTGTTAAATCAAATCATCTTCATTATTTCTACTACGGTAAAATGATATGCATTATCTGGCTGACATTAAGAACGCTTTACGACTGAGAGTAATTATTTTGTTTCAAATTTAAAGTCTCGTATTTTCACAATAAAAGCTTCTGTTCTTTTATTTGTTAGCATACTTCCTGTAGAATTGTTGTTCCTGAGACGATGTTTTCAAATAGACGTCAAATCTTGATGATTCTATCCTTATTTCAACACAATAAACTCTTACGATTCTACTGTGCTACGCTAAAATTTCTAAAGTATTTTAATGCACTGAGAGTAAGACGATTTAATTTTATTATTCAAATATCTGTGCACAAATATAACTATATAATTCCATCTGGAAATCCTTTCGTTTGTATGATCAAGTACATACGTATTTAATGTGCTTCTCAGTATGAATATTATGTTTTTGATGGAACGATATTAACTCTTCCTCTCTATATCCATTTCAAATGATGCCTATGAACTTCAGCTCTAGAGTGAGGCGTACTGTCAACAAATTCTTCCTTCTTTGAAACCAATCCTTCAATGTTTTATTTGTTTAACACACTAAGCCTAGATTTATTTACCTGAACAATTTTCTGTAACTGAGTTGATTTTCACAATTTCTCATTACATTTATGTTCAATCTGCATATGGAATTTCTTCTGTTGTTTTAAGGTGCGCCAACAGAATCGTATTTTCTTGATAGCTGACCCAATTTTGACACCTCAGCAAAATTTTAACACTGTTAATATTTTTAGGAATATTTCGCAGAATATTATAACTTCCCAGCGTTAATTAATGCGGATTCGTAATGGATTGGGAAATCAATTCCTTGCTATTGAATTTTTATTCTTCAGAACAAATCCCAAAGTTTTATAGTGATAGCATGATTAATGCCAATAAAAACGGGTGTGATATTGCCTCGAGATACTGATTATTGTTTAGCAGTTATATCTAACATGTTTCAGTTTTTTTGTATTAGCTACAACCCAAGCCAATTGATAAAAATTATGAGGCGCATGTCAGTATAAAAGTTATTGTGGTCATATAATGTTTTGGATTATTATTTGTGTCTAATTTAGCACTGAAAGAAAACATTGTTTTATGCTCTGTTATTTTACATCGAACACTACTTACTATATGATTAACACTATAAAAACGAAACTTTTCTATATGTCGAGATATTTTTTCATACTAGAAAGAAACGCTTCAAAAAGTAGAGATCAAACAGTAGATATGATACCCGAGTATCTTGAGAACTTTTACCCATAAATATCCATTCGTACCTGTTATATATATATATATATATATATATATATATATATATATATATATATATATATGAGAGTGTAGAGGATTCGGAAAGAGATAGCTGAGACTAATGGTGATTAGAAAGATGTTTCGGGTTATCTCGAGTGATGGCCACATTATGCCACCATTCATCTTCCCACATCACGCAACACGAAAGCCTACATCAAGTGCCTTATGGAAGTAGTGCTGCCTTAGGTGAAAAGGCCGACTACAAGAAGGCCCCATGCCTGGCAACAGGACTCTGTACCATGCCACACAAGCATAAGGTGCTTAAGAAAAGTGACCGTCGAGAAGAAATGCAGGAAACTCCGAAATCTTCTGACGACCGTGGTTGAAGTCAGTTATGATTTTATGGAGTAAATCTAAGATTCCTGAGAATCTCAAGATAAATTTCCGTAATTTTTGTAATTGTAATTATAATGGGATGTGAATGTCGTTATCATTTTTTGCGTAATTTAGATGACTATTTATCGATACACCTAAATTATACACACCCTAAATTTTAAAATTTAAACATATAAATATAGACAGTTACCTCTAGTAACCTCTTTCAGCACTACTCTTCCTCCACTATCTCAGATAATCAAAAGTCGTTGGGAATTAGTACATCTCAAACCAGTCCTAAAAACTTTGAGGAACCCGGCCTTCTAGAATATCTTCGACAGAAGTAGCTTAAGGATATCATAGTTGTAACCAAATTTTAGACGGTAATACACCAAGAATAAAAAGAAAACATGATTTTCCCAAGCATGTAACAAGAAAAGGAGCCTATACTGTAACCATATTGCACATACCAATTCGTTCACTAGATCAGTCAAGAAGATTACTTTCAAAATCTACCATAATACTTTAGAGGTAATAACATAATTTGATTATCACTATACACAGTATACCTTAAACAATATGCGCGAAATCTGAATGACCATTTCAATTCAGGATTAATAATTATCGGAATCGGATCAAGCCGTCTCCCCCTAACGATTATTACCTGTAGAACAACATTTCTACCTAGAAAAACATGATTTCAACAGTCATGCAAAATTCACTTAGTATTGAAGAAAATAGAAATAGACACAAAAATAACCATAAATATATTCTAGATGAACATGAAGAAAAGTGTGTTTGGCGCCTCAAAATTATCATATTCCATAAAAATTACATATTAAATAAAAGAAATGAATCAACAGAAAATTGTAAACATAGTATACCTGTAATCTTAAAATTTTGTTAAACTTTTGAATGTGATTATGCTTTTTTTCTTATATTTTAGTTGTACTCCGTTGCACTATATATGGCTTATCTTTAAATTTGTAAGATTAATTTGAATTTAATATATTTTTTTATTAGTCTCCTAATAATATATTAACATAGTATATTAACATCTTGTACTGATGTATTGGTATTTTATATGGCTGGTATTTTTGATATTTTATTATTGATTGGTTAGTGTTAATAACTTCTTATATGAAGAACATTTATTCAACATGTACATATTATTTTACCAAATAATTTTATACGTTTAATTATTTACTAGTTTTTTAAAAAGCTACTTATTTTTCAGCTATTTCACAAAGCATATAAGTTGTGTAGCATTTTGTTAAATTTTCTCTCCATCCCATTATTGTTTCTTAAGAAACGCCATTGTCTAGTTTGTATAATTTATGCAAACAGTTTAATCCTTTCAATTTTATGTTTAGCTGCCAATTTATAGGTCATGACCAATTTATATTTTTTCTTAAATCTTTGCTATTCTTCGCTTAACGTGTGTCATGTTTTATTGGTTGATCAGAGTAAAACTCACAAACGTTTTAACCTCCCTTTTTCCTAAAAAATAGGTTGTATTTTGTTTTTAAATCTAAATAAATCCTTCACTCGCCAATATTTTACAAATAGAGTAAATTTCTACATAAGTTATTCCGAAAATCACCTGGGAAATTTATGGAGCCATGGATTTAAATTTAATTTTATGATTAAATTTAAAATTTTAGTTTCTGTTTTAAAACATGTTAATTCATATGTAGCGAAGGAACCATAGTTGTAAAATAGAAAATAATTATAATATTACGTTCTACTGTTTTTCTCGAGCACTTTTTAAAAAATAAATAAATAATTACTATGAACACCGGATTATAAATCTTACACTTCTTTTCTTATTATTTTGATATATATATATATATATATATATATATATATATATATATATATATATATATATATATATATATATATTGTTTGTTATGTGTTCTCTCAGATTATTTAAATTTAATGGAAACTTTTTAGATCTCATGAACAGTAATAATAATTATTATATTACATTTCAATTCTGTCTCATTTTGGCTATTCAATGATGAGCGTCTGGTGAAGACAATAACGGAAAACTTATAAGAAAATAACACAGAATATTCAAAAGAAAACATAGTTTATCCTGTAATACTAGATTTTTTTTTCTTCACAATTTCCATTGTTTTTAATTTATTCTTTGTTTTCCTTTTTTTTTTTCTTTTGAATCAGTCCAAATTATCTATTTCCTCCTATTCTTAGATTTTCCATATTTCATTTTTCTTCATTAGAATTCTTTTGTTTTACATTTTCATATCTCCTTGAAAGCACTCAAATCATATTCTTATATTGAATCTATTTAAATTAATGTATCTGCACAAACTTCTTCCGTGCTTGCGTTTCAGTTTTTAAAAATTACCTTTTTATTTTATTTTAAATATTACTTTTTAACAAACCTTTCCGGTTTCGGCAAATGGAGGTGTTAATGCGATTTGAAAGGATCGCCATAGTTGAGTGCAAAAAAAAATGTTCTTTGCTGTCAAACTTCTAAGACAAAAACATATACATTAACATTTCAAGTTAACCAAAGCCAAATGCGATTTTCCTTGGAGAGGCTTCAGTGATTTCATTAAAATTTAATCAATGTAATTATGATATTTTCATTTCTCACTTTACAAATATATATCCGAAATGTATATTTATTCGTGTTATTTTCTTCTTTTTTTTAGAAACAAATTTCCGACTAAGTATATTATGCTTAATTTTTTTACTGAGTGCACCTGATTTAAAAACTTACTGCCTTTTTAGTATGACGTATTCAGACTTAGCTTTCTGACTGTTTTATGAATGCAACAATAATCAATTAATTATATTCTCTTACGCTTTTTACTTATCAAGCCTGCCATATCACAGTACGAATGCTTGATTTAATCCTGTCGTTCCTATTAATGAAGGTCGCTTTGAACGGGTGTCGCTTCCTTTTAAACGAACGCTGGTGTCCCCCAAAGCTCTATCCTGCGTCCCATGATGTTTTGGATCTTCATCAATGATATTCCTATTTTCATCAGTTCCTAAATATGTATTGCTGCAGATAACATTACTATTTACTACTGTCTCAATAGAAAATCCGTTAGGGCTGACAATGAAGGCCTAGCATCTGCCCTTCATGAAGGACATCCACCCAGTTGTTAAGTGGGGGATTAATCGCTTTTAAATGTTAATACACCCAAACCGAACTTCTTTCATTTAACAACCATGCCTGTCAACAGCTAAACTCCTGGAGAGCAACATACTGTGCTTACTTCGCCTCATTTGTTCAACTGATTTAAAGTGGAGCGAATGCATGTGCTGCTGGGAAGGTTGGGTTCCTCTTTCGTGCAAGAAATTATTTCTTCTCAGATTCCATTACATACATTTACAAATCTAGCATTCGTCCATGTATGGAATACTACTGCCGTATTTGGTTTGCTATTCATCTTGAGGTTCTTGAAAAAATACAAAGAAGGATCTGTAATGTAATCGATCCTGACCTGGTCTCTGGAATTCATTCACTTTGTCACCAACGTGACGTAGTTTCTTTCTGACTGTTCTACAAATATTTCCATAGCAACTGCTCTGTCGACCTTTTTCCCTCGTGCCACAATTATTTGAATTTAAACGTGCTACTTGATTGATACCTTATACCACCAGTTTCTTGTTGAAATAACTAAAAGCAACCGCCATTATTACTCTAACAATTTCTTTTCTCGCTATGTCAGTCTGTAGATCTCCTTCAGTTTAACTGACAAACTGTAATTACACTCATCATCAATTTAAATTCATCGTCAAACGCCGCCTTCTGTCTTTTTGGAGCCCGTTCATATATTGTACTTTCCTCCTTATACATATGCTTTTATTTAACTTTCCGTCCCTGTAAACACCCCCGCACTGTGTACTAGTGGCATTTTCGCTTTGGTTTGGGTAAAATAATTAAAATAATAAGAATACAAAGATATATTTTCTATTATATTAAATTTTTAATCTATTTCTCTTTTCATTATATTATTAATATTTTTTTCATCTACATTGATAAATTCATAAGTATTTCCTATTACCAGATAGATTAAATATTCGGACACTGTGTTATTAATATTCATGTCTCTGCAAAATTAAACTTTCACAACAATTAGCATCTTAAACGTAAATTCACTTTAAAGTGAGTCACTTAGAAGAGAATATTAATAAGCTTTCCTTCGATTTGAACATACATCTCAATTACAAAACAAGGGATTTGTATTCAGCAAGTGATCATGCTGAGAAATACAGCATTCTCTCTAATCAATATCGTGATCAGGGTATAACTATTGGCAACCAATCCACATAAGTAATTATTAGTGATTATATTCTTACTACATGATTCTTTGTTTCCTGATTTTCTTCGCGATACTCATTGAAATTGAACTTTTAATCATCCTTTTGAGAAATATTTCAATAAATGTTCTTCTTGGATGAAAAACATCATCGAAGCTTTTGTGCCATCATGGAAAAAGCGAGTGAAACCTCAAACATTTCTTTTGTTTATTCATGCCACTTTTAGCGTTATAGCTCACATAAATAACTTCTTCCCGTTATAGTGATTTTCCAAGGGTAGCACAAGGCCGAAAGCAGGGGGTACCCAGTGAGGATCGAACTCACTACTCAGTCGTAATTGTTCTAGCGAGACAAGCTTACTAACCATTACACCGCTTCGAGGCGCCCGAACTTCTTCCCGTTATACCAGTGATCTGATATAGCAGTTCCGACTTCTAATTGTCACGGCTTTTAATGAGTCTAGCCATGTCCCCAAGGGGGCAAAGTAACTATTTGCAGATAGAATGAGACATAGACTCACATAAATTTCTTTCTAACAGGCCACTCTGTAAGAGGGGGCTAAACCAAGCAAGTCATCAGTTCCTATTCTCTTCAATCACGTTAAAATTTTGACAACTACTGCAGATATAACAGAGTGAATTACTCGGAAGTTCACTTCCAGATACACTCTCGACTCACTTGTAGTAAGTATGGCTGTTTTTCCAGAATTACTACTGAGTGATATACACATAATTTTCTCCGTGGTCTTTGCTATCATTTATAAACAAGATCCCTACAATTCGAAGGTATCATTGCAATTATCCTAATGTAATGTGTTTTCGAACTGGTTGTTGTTCTGTCCATACATTACACTAAATAAGTCACGGCTTCTTGCTTTCCAGCTTTTTGGATATCTTCCGTTGTAGGTAACCAAAGCTGAGAACTCCGGAGAGTCATGTGATACATCATATTACCTCTTTTTTCGTCTCTTACAACGTTTGGCAAGGTACTAGAAGCTCTTCATCGCGGAATTCGTTAAGCATCTTATTTCACACAACCTCCATTCTGATAAACAATATGGCATTGTGTTTTTCCAGCTCTACCTTCGATGATTTACTGACTATCATTGAATTTGTGTATCAAGCATTATATAAGAATATTAAAGCTACTGATGCGGCTCTAGATATCTCAAGGACGTTCGATTAGTGTTGGCATGCTAGCCTTCTCCACACGCTCAAAAGTTACGGAGTATCTGGACGAATATTTGCTTTAATCCAATCGTTCATAATAAATCGATAAATGAATGTCGTTTTGAATGGACACCCTTCTGGATAATTTCATATTAATTCAGGGGTACCAACAGCTCTTTACTTGGACCTACACCTTTTCTTCATCAATGATACTCAATATATAATCAGCTTCTTACAAGGTATTTATGCAGATGGTACAGCTACTTAGTCCTGACTTAATAGCAATTCCTTAAAGTCCGACAAATTAAATCTGGCATCTGCTCTCGTATTATAACTCCACTCAGTAGTCAACTTGGACAAGGAATATCTTGCGAATTTTAATGTCTTATGGACGAAATGCTTTTATTTAATCAGTAGAAATCATTTTTCATGTCATCAGCGTGAATTATGTAAAACTCTTAGAAGAGCAAAAGTTCGAGCCTGCATGGCCTAATATTTTCCACGTATAAGAAATCGAGTGAATTATATAAAATCAATTTTTATATCTTCATCTATGAAAGTTAGTTCCCTCTGTCGTTCAAGCCATTTATTCTTGTCAGATTATATCTTACCCATTTATAACTCTACCTTTCATCCGTGCATTAGACATTGCTGATATATCTGGTATGGTTCCACTATATATCTCGAGATTCTTGATAAAAATGGTCTGTAATTTAATCGATTGTGACCTCATGGATCGACTACAGTCACTTTCCCGCAGATGCGACGTGATTTCCTTCTCTATTTTCCACAAAAGTTTTCATGGCTGTTGTTCTGATGACCTTTTTTTCCTTGGTGTTAAGCATGCTACTAAACAAGAAGCTGTTTTAATGTTGAAATAGCTACATTCAACCGACTGTTATCTTGAGTAGTTTTCATTTCTCGATCATCTCGCCCTTTGAATTCACATCCCGATTTCTTGCTTCCCTCCCACATACAATCTTCATTTTCAATAGAACGTCAATCGTCATCTTATGTTTTCCTGAATCCTGTTCCTACATTGTCCATTTCTATACTTCTCCTTACATACATATTTATAATAAAATTACCAACAATATATTTTACATTAGAATTACAAATAGAACATTTCATATGCCGCTAAACAAATCTACCTATCCAACTCCCAAGAGAAATTATTGTACCAAGATTTTAGAACTAGCTTGGACGAAGATTAAGAACCTATAGTTCTCGAAGAAATTTCACCGCTTTCCTGATGGAAATTTGTTTTGTTTTCTTTCTTTATTTTTTCTTTATTTCTTTCTTTCAAATCAAATTCGGATAGATCTTTTCCGTCTTTCTGCTTGACCAAAATGGAACAGTCCATTATTTATGAACTATTGGCAGGGTGTGCTTTCGTTTTTTTTTTCTTTTTTTTTCTAACCGAACAAAAGTAAATTCTCTGATATGACATTTACCTCTTTCCAAGGGATTCCACGGAAATAGTTCATTATTTATAAGGTACTGTCAGCGTACGTTCTAACGAACTAAGGTAGGGTCAATTAGAATTATAATAAGACACATATGTAAAATAAATTCCTGTCTATAATACAGACTTTTTTGAAAAACTTTTTCGCCAAAAAATGTTTCAAAAGATCCACGTCCCACTAGAAAGTAGCAGATCATAACTCTTTTTAATATTAATTCCTGTAAACAACGGATAGCTTCACTGAACTTGCGAATAATTTTTTTTAAGTTGTCTGTCTCTTACATTAGATGACAAATCTACCATACTATTTTACACATTACACTTAATAAGTAGATATTCTTGCATTTATAAATGTCACTGGATCTAAAGGAATTTTAACAGATTATTCCAGAATATTAACTAAAACTGTATGATTCCAATTAAAGTGCTGATAACCGTTCCACCAACCTTACATATCTAAAGTACTGTAGATGTACCTAATTAGAGACTTACCGTTGCGATTCTGTGCCAAATTAGACATTTACAATCCTAATTGGACCACACATGTGATGCTATCATTTTGAGAGTCGTATAAACTTATGAATGATGGGCAAGATTAGCATGCTAATAATAATTATAATGCCAGAAAGTATTGAAGCACGATGCCAGAATGCTATCTCCTTACTAATTAAATTTATAGATTAACCATTCAAACTTAAAATCAAATACAAAAGATAATAAATCCTAGAATAATGCTTGTTCTTAACATACTTTATCATTGATCAATTTCTCATAACACGATCCACGCGTTTAGTATTGGCAGTTACTCGTCTCAGCCTAATACGTAAATGCGTATATAGATTCATATGAAATAGCAGGCTTCTTATTTAACCTTATCCTTTGTGTAACTAATATATATTTTCACCTATGCTTTAATATGACTGAAAAACATTGTCTATTTTAAAGTATTATATGAGCATAAATTATTTCATGAGAAGAATTAGAATACTTACTTCAAGTAGGCAGCAAGCATACTTTCTAAGAATGTTCAATTGTCTTTTACATATATTATTATGTATTTAAGAAATATCTGTTCCGAAATTTACCGTTTCTTCTGTATTCCACTATTCTATACTCGAATATTTAAGAAAATGTGTTCTTTACATCTTTTTTTTAACTTATCAGAATATTTAGTTAACAATCTCATCGCCGAAGATATTTTCATAAATGTCTATGTAAAGATTACATACAGAGATATTTTTCTCCAAAGATATAACAGTGGAACATTTTTAAACATATCTCTCTAGGCCATTAAAGATGGGTAAAATAGCTTGATAACAATCCCCTTAATAAAGAACACCAATCTTAACAGTGACTATTCTAATCCCCTACTGACAGTTAATCTAAACAAATCTCTCATTGTCAGAAACAAATCTCTGAATCCAGTAATATATTTTGTCTGAAACATTATCACGAGACATGTTGACATAAAGAGGGATTTAACAATAAAAAAAAGAAAAGAATGATTTATAGGAATTAAACGCTGTTCTGTTATCGGGCATAGAATATATTCCAGCAGATTAATTTAATCCCAGTTAGAATAATATAAAAATGTCTCTTTTTGGGCTAACCTTTATTTGTACGCATATGCACAATGGAAAATATATTCAATGTTAACGCGCATCTAACGACGAAAATCATAGTGAAAAAAAAAAGAATCGTTGTTTCATGATATCTCAAATATATTTAAAAAATAGTAAATTTTTTCATAAAATCTCTACTAAACACAGTTAATTATAATAGAATGAAAAGTAATGAAAATGAATAGTTTTCTACGGGTTTTATATCATGCTATCAAACTACTCTGATCAAAGGAGAAAACGATTCAATACGACGTACATGTATAGAAGGTTCTTTGATCACCAGGTCGTCTAAAGCAAACTTGCACCTTGTCTTTTACAACATTTCACTATTACTGGCAGATCTTGTATTATCACAGTGTGGAATATGTACTAACAAAAGTGATGAAATGAAAAAGAAAATGACTAAATGAATTCGGATATATATATATATATATATATATATATATATATATATATATATATATATATATATATATATATATATATGTATGTATATATATATATAATATTCTAAAAGTAATTCTAAAAATTCTTCTACCATCCTACAAAGTATAAACTATTTTCTTGTGTACTGGAATCTCCTCTCTAATTGTACAATATCTCTATAAAAGTTAAAAGGTGTAGAAGTCCTTATCTCGTGACAATCAAATTTATATATTGTATTGAGATACTGATAATATCCATATATGTCCAAATATATGTAAAAAGTTAGATTTGTCGTGGCAATTAATATAATATATCTAGAAATTACCATAAAATTTAAATATATAAGCTATAATAAATTAGAATAATATTTCTATACATTACCATAGCAAACAACATATCACTTTGTTAATTCATATATTTAGGAGGGTTTGTCTGATCGCTTCATGAGATCAAACAACTTGCAAAAGTTATGAATGAAATTAGATTTTGAATGGTCTATGGAAATAATTTTTACATTGCTTTCAACCACGACTAAGCAGTATGACTAAGTCCTATATATTTATTTGGTAACTTTTCCGGACATTTGTTAGAAAATCCCAGTTATGACTGTCAGAAAATTTCTACGACTACATCACCCGTTACATGTAGCCACCTAACTCTCAACCTTTCAACTCACTTAATTATTATGTTTAGGGCACAGCTTAGCGAAAGACAAACAAACCTACTTGTAACAGCAAAGAACAACTGAAAACAAGGATTATGGCAACATTCACCATCTTAAGTGAAAAGCCGCCCCGAATTGATGCAGGAGATTCCGAAGTCGTCTGGAAGGCGTGGTTGAAGCCAGTGACGATTTTATTGAATAAATTCACTCTTTAGTACTTCAAGATATTTTTTTATAATTTTGGTAAATATAATTAGAATGAGTAGCCAGTGTTGTTTTCATTTTTGCGTAATTTAGAAGATAATTTTTCCATCGCGCCCTGTATATTGATGGGAATATTTTTAGATTTTTTTCCAGAGACAGCACCTGGTGGCAATGTACATAGAATTTTTTAATAACACTTTCACCACATCGTTATAAAAAAATCCACATAGAATCTCTTCCACCGTAATCTTACGAGTGAATGTCTACTTTGTTTTAAAAAAAAATGTATAAAAACTTTCCTCAAGTGAGTGCACGAGAATTCACCCTCTTCTACGTTATTCTTTAGAGAACAGCGATGTGAAACAGATGCGACTTAATAACGCTTTTGCAAACTAACACATAGATAAACAAATTAGATTATTCTTTCTAAAGTAAGGAACATTCAACACTGCACCTACAGATAAAAACAATACCATCAACTCATTTATAAAAATAAATATATACAAGTTAACTATAAAAAAATGAATTTTTCCTAAGAAACATTATAAAGAAATACACAACTCCAAGAATAAGACAGTTACATCATGTATTATAAGAAACACTAAAATAAAATAAAACAGTTAACCTAATCATCAACAAAACCAACTCACGTGCAAGATTTCAAATTACGGAGGACCAATATTATTCATGCATTTGCCCGTTAAGGAACTGCATTTATTATCACACCAAATTTATGAATAATTATATTGGACATGACCCTACACCTAAATGCTTGCCAAGAAGCATCATGTTACATCTGACAATAGCTTAATTAGGATGCATTTATACACATAATGAAACATAACGTTTTTGACTGCAACACACTCGGAGAAAATATGACTATATCTCCATCCACATTTAAAAAATGGTTAAAATATTGGAAACATTAATAAAAAAAAGAAAATGCCAACACTCAATAATAACATCTATAAAAACGGCCACAACATGCTAGCCGTGTGTGTAAAAAAAACAAAAAAAAATATTATGACTACATATAAAAACTACATATTCAATTAAAAAAATTCTTGATATAAGAGCCGAAAGCGCTCTAATATGGGTAGTGTTAACACATAAAATTTCCAGAAAAGAAAACACATATACGAACAAATTAAGAATGAACAAAATGGTTAAATTCAGTAGGTTTTAACTTGTTTTCAATGAAACTTGTATGTATGTATGTATGTCCCTCTGTGTCTGTGGGTGTAGATCATGAAACTACGAACTACATTAATGTAGACTCAAACACCCCAATAATATCTTAAGGCAGATACCCAACATCGTACTAGGATTAGTAAACTCACTTCAAATAAATATACCTTTAATAAAAAATATGGGTGTACGAGTAGGCACTCCAAAAATTGGCTTTAATAATAACTTTCATACTTAAACAACATAAGTAAAGATAAGATTAGTAATAAACGCAGTTATAGAAGAAGAAATATAATATTATTCAACCAGCCCTTGTGTAGGGTATCAAAAATGAACATTGATCAAGTGTTTCTAAAACTAATAAATAAAGATTTCGAAAATAACCAATTCCCGACGGAAGACTTCAATAGAAAAACAGTTAAAATTTGTTATTCTTACACAAATAATATAACATATTGAACATTATCAATTACTATAATAGAACTATCCTTAATAAGTTTTATGGCAGCAAACATTCAGATAGTATAGATAAATCATGTAACTGTAGAAAACAAGATCTTTGCCCAGTAGATGCGAAATGTTGGGCATATAACGTGATTTACCAGGCAACAAGTTACTCCAAAGAGAACAAGAACATCACCATTGTCTATACTGGAATTTCCGCAGAAGAATGGAAACGGCGTCTAGAGTTGCGACCAAAAAGTTCAGAACGGCATTGTTTTCGTCAGAAAAGTAGGTATAATTTTTTATCAAACTTGTTTTATATACTATATTTTTCACAGATATTAAGTACAATATTATTTGTTATTGTCTGAGGTTTTGGGATAATGCGAGAGGATAATACAAAAGTTATGGATGATTTAGTGATTTACTGCAAAACCCATGGCGGCCAAAATGATCAGAATGGTTGCTTTTACTCCGTGTTTTAGTATATTTAACCGGCGAACTCTATTTGTTTTAATTTTTATACGTGGCGGTTCGTTTACTAAACATTAGTAAGAATATCTGCAGTGTACTTTGTTAATATAATGCCACTTACTCCGTTATCAATTCGTCAGCAGATTATTAAGCCTCTAAAGAAGGATAATTTAAGTATTGGGTCTATTGCAAATAGTGTTAACGAGACAAAAAGTGTTGTTCACGGTATTCTTAAGGCCTGCGATGATTGTGGTTCGTGTGAAGCAAAAAGTCTACAGGTAGGCCAAGAAAAACGACCAAGAGAGAAGATCGTGCTATGGTAAAGTTGGTTAAACCGACAGATTTAAAACTGCTGCTGCTGTTTCTCGGGAAATGAGCATTGTACTGAAAAAATCTTTATCTCGCAAAAATGTGTCTCGTAGTTTAGTTGAACATGACCTACAAGCAAGAGCACGTGCAGTTAAGCCACTGATCTGCTCCAAGATAAAAAAGTGACGTCTTACCTTTGCAACCGAAGGTGTGTTGTGGTCTCAAGAAAAATGGCAAACGTTGCATTTCAGTGATGAATCTACTTTAAGTTATTTGGCTCAGATGGGGAAAGGTACGTTCGTCGAAAAGTAGGAGAAAAATTGTCGCCTAAATGCCTTAAGACTAGTGTTAAATTCGGTATTCTCTGTCATTAAATTCCAGTATTCTCTGTCATTTTTGTTTATTTTTTTTATTTTTTCAGCCGTTCTGATCATTTTGGCCGCCATGGGTTTTGCAGTAAATCATTAAATCATCCATAACTTTTCTATTATCCTCTCAAATTACACCAAAATCACAGACTATAACAATTAATATGGTATTTATTGTCTGTGAAAATTATAGAATATAAAAAAAAACTTTGATAAAAAAAATATACCTAATTTCTGACGAAAATAATGCCGTTCTGAACATTTTGGCCGCAACTCTATATACTCATCAGCATTCGTTTTACAAACCCAAAATTGAAGTGCCAAAGTACACTTTCCAAAACAATTTGGGAATTGAAGGGAAAAACATAAGCCTCAGATTGACAGGAAAATAATAGGGTTTGTCTGCACTTCTAATAGCTTTAAATATAAATGCAATCAATGACCACAGGAGAAAACAGAATCATCAAAATCAGAATATACTCTTAGACAAAGGGAACAAATTAATTTCTAAATGACTTCACCGCAGGATATTTGGCCTTATCTAGACTCCCCTCGAAACAGTATATACTGTCATAGGAAGACATTCAACTCGGAATCTCTACTCTTCCCCAGTCTGAACACAGTTGATCTATTATCCCTTAACAAGAAAATGAACTGATCAATGCACATCTGACTTCCCCTCCCTTTCTTTTATAACCTTAATAATTTCCCATCTGCTTCTCTCCATATACATATCCGTCCTCCATCACTAAGTCACCAATAGTTCTTGATGACTATTAATAATTCACCCACGAAAATTTCCCCTCTCTTACCTTCGGTTGTCCTAAATTTGTTTTGATTTTTTCTCATCCTTGACTTTATCTGTTGTGTTATCCTTGATATCCATTACATGAATATATTAAAGTTACTAGGTGTAGGTATATTGTTATTAATATTATATAAAATTCAGCATACACAATCGTAAGTAATCAAATTTTACTACCAACATGAGGCCTCCTAATATTTAACATATGGTACATACGTTAATATAAGAATTTAATAGATAGTGTTTAAAGGGTCACGTCCCTGTAGACATTAGATTACGAGTTGAAGAAGTGACCTAAGAATATATATCTAGGGAAACAATTAGTGATTATAAATTTGTACCGAACAATAATTTTAATACGTTCTCACTTTTGTCTTGTAATTCTCTTTAATTATTGCTAAGTTAATGTCCGGGCTTTTCTATCTTAACTAAACTTCTCTTATTATATTTCGAAAATATTTCATCCTAACATAGGGTAATTGTAGATGCACGTCAGCTAGTACATGGATGTATGTGTGTTTGAATGTAGATATCTAAGAGTATGTTAGTGTAGAGAGCTATGCGTGTAGAGATTCTTAATAGAAGTAGTTCTGTTCTGTAAATGAATCACAATATAACACATACTTCCTTATCAATCTGAAAATAGAAAATATCTGGTGATGTTATATTAATTTACATCTACTAAATCTTATTAGATTGGTTTCATCATGATCAACCGTAAACAAAAGCCCACCCCAGGTAATACCTGTCCTATGGGAGAGGGCTAAGTTCTGTATCTAGCACTTTGGTGTAACCAAAGGGAAAATGCTGATGTAACTAATTATGTTCGCTCGTGGTGTACGTGCCACTGACACTGTTTTCTCAGTTTTCTGGTATCTTCCGTTCGGGGGATTATAAGAATAAATCTCTAATTGTTCCAATACGTTTAAACTATTGTTTCTACAGTAAGAAAATATATTTTTATAATTAAAATATTAATTATATCAAGGATTAATTTTATATTTGTGATTATTTTACTTATTAAATTCCTTATGCAGACGATACGTCACTGTTTACGCGCTTCTACTGATACATGTTGTAGTGTGGTAACTGCTAATTAATCAACATTGTCTTGAGACGCAATATGAAAACCAAGATGATCTATTAGGTCTTACAGAAATTCACCTGATATTATTCAATATATAGTCTTTGCTGCTTACCACAGCGTTTTGTTCATAAGTATTAATAATTATTAGAGTGCCAAATATCGATTATAAGAAAATCTACAGTTTGTTTACACTATATTGGTTGGACACATGCGTAAATATGCATTTTTATTACTGGTGTTTTGACAATAATTATCTTCCTGTGTGTTATTTCCTAGTATGGAGTTTTACTAAACATCATTGGGCTCGACAAATGACATTTCAACAAACGTTATTTTTAAGAAACGTAAATGATTAGCTGTTAAGTTAAGGTTTCAAAGGTGTATTATTTAATTTAGTTAGGTTTTTACAGTGATAAAATAATTTCTGTTGATATACAATCTCAGAAAGTGAAGGGAAAAATAATATAAAGCAAATTAATATAAAAAAAAACATGCATACTTACACGTTGGAAATTATTATTTATTATCGTTCTATGAGACGAATACACATGATGAATATTATATCTTAATATAAACAGTAAATACTCAAGAGGAAATCCGATGTGAGAATGAGTTACCCTAAAACGTTTGATTCTTCAAAACGAGACATTTCCCTTAGGAATAACAACACAATACCTCCACATGAAGAAAGGGAGAAAGAAAGATAAACTCACACAGACACACAGAGAGAAACAGACATACATACATACACACACACACACACACTCACATATCTCTCTCTCTCTATATATATATATATATATATATATATATATATATATATATATTTATATATATATATATATACGTGTGTGTGTCTTTGAAAAATAAAGGTACTTTCTGATATATTGTCCTTTTCAAAGTAAGAATTAGTTTCCAATATCATTAGTCATTTGTAAAGACACACAATATATTTGCAACTTTGAAAACTCATCATCAAAATCGTACTACAATTAAAATAACTGGAAGAAAGTTCAGTAAACGCAGGAGGTATCAATCAAATTTTAATGACCACCATGAAATATCTCGAAATATAAAAAAACTGCAATATTATCGATTCACGAAACAATTTTAGTTGTAATTGAAATTGATTAATGTATCTACATCACAATAAATGACATTAATGATGCCATGATATAACGGTAGTCGGCAGTAATTCGCAATTAGCTGAAATAAATTGATTCGAACGAACGTTCTTTCGTTGAACATAGTTAAAATCGAAATTCGGAGGTCATTATTTAGTTTGTCTTGTGTGAAGCAATCATGGCTACGTCCAGAATGAAAGATATTATCAATAACCATTAAGATCACCATAACAAAATGAGAATATATCTCATTGGAAACGTTTTTCAAGTCGAAGAAGAAACAGGGATTGTCTTGTGGAATAGCTAATTCTATTTCAAATGGTAAGTATCAAACACTCACATTCGACAGTCCGTTTCATGATTAAACGAAATCATCAGACCTAAGGATTTCTTTTAAGCATGAAATAGGCTGCAGTAACTGGGTGTTGAATAAAATGTCAATTTATATATATATATATATATATATATATATATATATATATATGTAATTATTTATTATATATATTATTATTATATTATGTTATAAAATCAATACAAAAATAGCCATTTTGTTTCAACACCTCCGGTGTCTTATGAAGTAATGATGTTGAATGTAAAATAAAAGGTTTTAAAAGTTTCAAATTAATTAACGATACTTAGGGGAAAACTTTGTTACAAGAGCTAGATTGACCAATCAAAATACAAGTATAGGAAAATTCAAAAAGCTTGATAACGAAGTCATGTTATAATAGCTATTCAGATCTTTAAAATAGGGGTAATATTAAAAAAATAATTTATTCTAACCAATAATTATTAAATTATATGATAAAATTAGATATTAAAATTAAAAGTAAAAATTACCAATTTTAAAAACCAAATTTAATCACTATTAAGTTTAAAATCATAAAATTGCAGAGGAAAAAAGAAGAAATACATATGTTAGTCAATTTATTTCTTACATTCAACATCATCACTTGATAATACACCGGAGGTGTTGAAACAAAATGACTATCTTTGTAGTGATTTTATAACATATTTATGTTATAATTTTTAAATAAATAATTATATCTGCTCTACCCTGTATTGAGCACTCTTTTAAGAATAGTAATTGTTGGTTATTGGAATTCATTCCGTATACACAATTATATATATTATATATATATATATATATATATATATATATATATATATATATATATATATATATATATATATGTGTGTGTGTGTGTGTGTGTGTGTGTGTGTGTGTGTGTGTGTGTGTGTGAAAAAATATATAGAAAATAGGAAGGAACTGGTTAGGTAAATAATCCAAAGTCCCTTAGTATTTTAGTTATTATTTTTTAAAAATAGTGCTCGATACAAAAGTAGAGCATAAATATAATTATTTATTTAAAAATATGATTCCAAATCGCGACATAAGAAGTCCCCTGTTTCAAAGCAAGAGCCGAAAACTTCAATATAAATATTTAAATTATTTAGATTATTTAAATTAAATTGAGTTAAAATACGCTCTGTTCCATTTTCAAGCGAAATTTTTTTTGGAATAACGTGTTTCTGAAATTTACGTGTTTTAAAAATTGAAATCAAAATTTCCATGGTAACAGCTATAGCGAATTGTTTAAGTTGTGTTAGGTGTTAATAATAAGTATCAGTATAGAGTTACTTTCGTAGATGTCAAATCAGTGAAAGGTTGGTGTGTCTAAATTTGAAACGGAAGATGTATTAACCATCGTCTAGTTTGCATGTCTATGGAGATTTATTTATTTATTTTTTATTTTTTTATGAAAGGGATTTGTGCATATAAAAAACAAACAAACAAAAAACAAAACAAACAAAAACTGTCGTAACGTTTGTTTTTTGACGACTTCATAAAGGGTTATCTTTTTTTAGTTTATTTAAACTATTTATTTCGGCTATGGATTATGAAGGGTGTTATATTGTATGCATGTTTTTAGTTAATTATTCAAATCATGAATCTGATGAGTGGGCTATGGATTAAACAAGTTATTATATTGTATGCTTTTTTTTAGCTAATATTTCAAACCAAAAAATCTGATGATGCCTACAAAAAAACCGTTAACTCGTGTCTATTGTTTAATAGATTATTATTATTTAGAAGCTTAATTATGTGCAATTTCTCATGGCGGCATAAAGGGCATGGGTCATCCCAAGTTTTACATGTTCTAGCCTTGTTAATAATTTTCCATTTAACTTTAGGTGTCCTATTTGTTTCCTTCAAATGCCAAAAATATTTAGATAGGGAAGTCTGATTTCTTTTGTTTATATTATTGAAAGAACACTTATGCTGCCTCCATCTATCTTTAAAATCATTCTTCGTGGACCCAATGTATATCTTATTAGTGCTAGGGCTCTCAGTGGATGATATAGTACATTGGTATACCACTGATTTAATGCAGCGTTTATTTTCTAATGGGCAGTTTTCTAGGTTTCGAGAGTTACATAATTTGTCCCTTTTTATTGTCTGATTTAAGTGCAGGGTTTTTATTAATACTCTTTAGGCATGGGGGTTTGTTCAAGATCTTATTATTGTGTTTTTTTTATTATACGTTCAAGATTTTCAGAGCAGCTGTAACTCAATTTTAGGGTGTTCTTATTGAATATACTACTAAGCTTACTATTGGTAGGGAAGTGTTTATCAATTAGGTTTAAGAATTTTTGTCCTAGTTTAATATTAACCATTTGGTTGAACGGAGGGGTGTACCAAATGATTTTTCTTTTCCTGTTTTTTTTTTTCCGATGGCCAGTGCAATTGTCTCTATAGTTAATGTTAGCAGAGCTTATTTTAACTCAATTTAATTTAAATAATTTAAACAATTATATTGAAGTTTTCGGCTCTTGTTTTGAAACATGGGACTTCTTATGTCGCGATTTGGAATCATATTTTTAAATAAATAATTATATATATATATATATATATATATATATATATATATATATACTGACACACTTGCACACACAGGCACGCAGGCACACACGCTCACGAGAAGACATAAAGAGTATATCATCATTCAAACATGTTTCATTGAATAATGACTTCATATTAGGTGGCATAATATAATGAAATTGGAAAAGAGTTCCACTAGCGAGAAGTCTTTGAGAAGAAACTATTAGAATAGAACAATGGTTGTTTTCATACTGACCCTTTCCTGTTCTCTAATCAATTTCTTGACGTAATATGAATTTTCTGAAGGAAGGCACTCTCAACTAGTGTTTCGGAAAAGACCAACCTTGTCTATCAGTTTAAATGTTCCTTGGCAGGTCATATCTCTGAAAAAAAAAAGATTAATGACATATGTCGGTTTGACATTATCAAGACCTATTACATTTCATTTGTCGGATTTAAGTTCTATTGCACAACATCTAAAACCATATTTCTGTCCACCTTCAGAATACATAAAAATACTTGTTGACAACACCAATATAATATACCACGAAAATATATTTTTTTAAATATTCAAATTTCTAGGCCATCTATATCAGAAGCAATCTACTAACACTCAAAAAAATTGAATACGAGTGTAGCAGCAACGTGCTGAAGTGCATATAACAAATAATTAATGTCATTTTGCACGCGTAAAATTTCCAGTCAACTCCTTTATATTGGGACCCTCATTTTCATAAAAATTCCGTAGATACAACTGATAAATTTGAAATTTTAAAAATAAATATATCAGAGCACGTTCACGCATGTTTTTGTAAAAAATTACCAACGCAACGAAATGCTGATTTTATCACTTTTAATAAGTTTGTCTTTGTAATTCACTCCCGCTGATGATCTTAGATGAAATAAAATGTACTTGGATAGAGAAAAAAAAACAAATTACGGAGATTTCCTTGATGGATTTCATCTTAGCATCCAAAAACTGACCAGAGAACTGGAAGGGATTATTTTTTAAAAATAAATAAACACACAAACAGACACAAACACGCGCGTGCGCGCATTTATATATATATATATATATATATATATATATATATATATATATATATATATATATATATATATGAGGAGGTAGAGGGATATGGATTTGACGTTACCAATGGAATATATTAAGAAAAATGCAAAGACAGATTCGATAGAGAAATGAAACTTCAATTCACTTTCATACATTCCTCTTTCTATTTTATACAGAAAGCAAAATACAACGGCTTTTAAGGAAATGTGCGCCATTTTACACAAGACATTTCCATAGATTTGGTAGCATTGAAAAACCTGTCAATTTTAACGAAATCGAATTCCATCAACACTTTCACCCTGTTAAAATGTAAGGAACAAAATTTAAATTAGTAAAAACTAAAAAAATATATATATAGCAAGTTATTTATCATTTTATTGCGATAAACAATGCCATTGCATGTCTATTTTACGCATGTAATTTCAAATATTTTATCGACCGTGTAAAGTGAACATTGAAACATCCTGCATTTAACAGTCGAAATTTGCTTCTTCGATCACACGGTTTATATGTTCAAAGAATCGCTCGCTTTATGTGGAAGTAACAAAAACAAACTATCTTCCGCTCTAACACACTTGAGACAGCATTTGATGAATTGGAAAATATTTTCACGATTGGAATTTCTACTATTTTTCTTGTTTTTGTATTTTTGGCGTCTCCTTTATTTTTATTCTTAACACAAGCATCGAATAGTTCCACATACTTGTGAAAGATTTATTCTTAAATAAAACTAATACAGACAGACGATGGCATTCACAGTCTTAGCTTTCTAACGAACCATTCCTATACATTTTATATATATGCATATGCCAAAGGGACAAACGTTTAATAATTGGGAAGTCTTTGTTTCTTTGCTAACCGTTGAATATTTATGCAAAGTATTGTCTCCGGTGTATGCATCTGTTCTTGAAATGACCGTCTATATCAAATTCAGAGATACTAGTGCAGTCGGTTGTAATTTTAAATCGTGAAAATTATTTATTAATTCCCAAACAACAGAATATATTTGTATATTGAGTATGGAAAATTTCTCACTACATATTACAGTTAAATTACATATTCTTGTTTAATGACTCGACAGTGAATTCTTCATTACTAAACGTAGCTTTAAATATCTATCTATCTATCTATCTATCTATCTATCTATCTATCTATCTATCTATCGATCAGTGTAATCTTAAAAATGTAACCCAACCCATTAATCAAAAGACAAGATACAACTGAGCATGTATGCCGCTCCTACACCGACATGATGTTGGCTTAAAGTAGATTAGGATAATCAATCAAAATATACATTGCAACTCTTCTGAATATTTGATTAAAATAGGTTCACATTTTGCCCTTTCTTTTTATTCTTTCTTTCTATCTTTCTTTCTTTCCTTCTTCAGTAATTAATATTATTATATAATAGCAGATGCAATGATATCAGCAGTGACAAATCGTGCTTAGTAAGAACAAAAGTACTATTTATAAATATAGAACTTTAATCGTCTATGTAGCATCATTTTATATTATTCAGATTTTTTCTCTCTTTCACACACAAACACACACATATATGAATATATTGACAGATTTATAGATAGATGCGCGCACATAAACACAGACAAGCACACGCACAAAGGCACAAACACACACACCTATATATATATATATACACACACACACACACACACACATATATATATATATATATATATATATATATATGCATTTAATTATGAGAATTGGGAATATCTTTATTGTATTGTATGTTTTGAATTTTCGAATGCGGTGTTGCATATTGTTATGATAATTGTGAATAAATTATACGAAGTTTATGCTAATGATGTTATTTTTTCCAGAATTTCGCCCGGCCCAGTCATTTTCAAGAATCAATGTGCCGTATGTGTTGTAAGCAGAATTTATTTATTAGCATCCTTATATTCTTTTGAAAGCTGAATTTTAGAAATGTTTTTTGCGACGATATATATATATATATATATATATATATATATATATATATATATATATATATATATATATATATAGTTGTATATTTAGGCAGCAATCTTTCCGTTATGCATGTTTCATTAAAAACGACAGACAAGGTACAAGGTAAATATCGTCTACGTAGCGAAGATAGATTTTCGATTTCGGACCTGGGTAAATATCGTATTTTCTACGTAGGACATGTAATAGTTGGAAAAACATGGATTGAGTGGATTTCCCATACTAACACCATTAGTTTGGGTGTAAATATTACCATTATGGTCATAGAATGGAACTTTGGTTGTGCATGCGTGTAGTAATTTTTGGGGGTATATGAGTTCTAATGCCCATTGAGGAACTGTGTTCCTGATCAAACCGGACTCATAAATAATTACATCGGTTACACAACTACATGCTTATCCAGACGTCTTACGTTACACCTATCTGATCACAGCTCCATTAGAACACATTTAAACACACACACAAATTTACCCGACTCACTTAGGAACATACTATTAGAAAACACAAATATATTAACTGCATCCACCTTCAAAAAACGACTAAAATTAATGGAAGCTTAAACAATAAAAAAGAAAAAGCCAACTCTTAACAATATTAACTACGATCAAAGCCACAATGTGCTAACCGTATTTGGAAATTAAAAACATCTCTACCACACACTAATACTTACACAGAACTCACACACACGATTAAGCTGAAAAATCGAATCATCCTTGATAATGGCTAAAGGTATAGCCGAAAGCGCTCGGAAATATAAAACATTTGGACAGTTCTTACACACCCTTTGTCCAGAAATGAAAGCTCTTGTCAGAACACAAGAAAAATTAAGTAAAAAGCTTAACCGCAGTACTTGGTCTGTCGTTTTCAATGAAACCTATATATATATATATATATATATATATATATATATATATATATATATATATATATATATATATATATATATATGAAGCAAGTGAATATAGCCTCTAGGACGCATTGTTTACAGAGCGTGAAAGAGAATGAGAATACTTTATTGGGGACAAGTGAGAATAAGAGCAATAAGTAGACAATGTTCAGGAAAATACAAGATATCATATGAAGTTGTGCCGGACAATTGGTTCATTGTAGGTGGCAGAATGTCATGAAATTGGAAAAGAGTTCCACTAGCGAGAAGTCTTTGAGAAGAAAATGTTAGAATAGAACAATGGTTGCATTTAGTTTGTTCAACAGTAAAACACAGATGACTAGTTACCAATCTAGTAACACGCTTAAATCCATGCCATTGAGGCTCAAGGAGTATAAACATCATCATACCATATTCTACCTATATTCCCAGAGATTACCCTGAAAATATTTGTAGAAAATTATGCTTCTAATCATGTTCATTTCTGTTATTAATCAAAGAAAATAAATATATTGGTATTATTTGGGTTTTCAACTATTAAGAAAATAGAAAATTTATAATCCTTGTGTCCTAAAAACAAAACTAATAATTTTTTAATTTTCATTTTAATTAATTTTATTATTAACAATTTGTGGTGTCACGATATTCCATATGTTATCCGCTGCTATAAAATGCATATTTTATTATAGCATTAAATAAAAAAAAACACATTCCTCTATCATGTTTTTACTTAGGAATGCTGAATCTATTTTCTTCTCTCGGGTATCATTCACATGTTTACATATTAAAGGCATCCTGGTTATAATCTATAACTTGTTTCAGTTTCGAAACTGATATAGCTTCTTTAATCTTGATCGTGGATTTATTCCAATTGTTTTAACTTACACTGGAAAATAGAGATTATTCAAGTGACCGGCATTTCTTAATTGCATTTTCATCGAAATGAACATTTCAATAAACTTTTCAGTCTATTTTCGTGTCTACAATTTTTATCTAATCATTGTGATGTTCTTAGTCAAAAGGAATATTCCACGGGAGAAATTATCTTGATTTTGCTCTACACTTTCTTCCCGAGTAAACCCTCTTTATTTACCTAATGTTATAGTCACATCCATAACACGGAACTTATTCGTATATATAGGACCTCGGAAACTAGTACAACCGTAGTAAGAGGGAGCGTCTAGAGCTATATGTTCGCTCACATCACAACTCTTTGCAAACCAGTTTTGGATTTAGTAATTTCCTTCTAGAGTAATTTTCACCCAAGGCAAGAGATACAATTTTCTTTTACTGTTTAAGAGATAAACTAAAAGATTGTTTCATGTATTTTTTTTCAAATGAATTAGCACACATTGAATGAAACAGAAGCGATCAGAATTTGAACTCGACTTGACGAGATCATTTTCCAAACGAATATAAATTTCCGTATCTGTTCATGTATATAACATACTGAAATATGCATGGAAAGCATATTGTTCACTCATCCTGATCTTGTCAGTCAATTACGTTGAAAACTTTAGGTCTTGTATTAAACCACGTATAAGCTTAGTAAATAACAATTCCATGACTACTAAAATGTGTCACATTTATTGAATCATAAATCCATATCTTGCTCAAATTTCTGAACGTGTCATTCAGATATAAAAGAAATCACCCAAATATAGTTCACTTTTCAATTTCTCGATGAGCTACACATCACGACAATATTGATTTTTAATTCAGACACTAGTTGAAATGAATATCTTCATAGGAGTCGATATTAAATCCGTTTTATTTGTCGCCAGCACGAATATCATGACTTCCTGAAATCAACACAACAGGAAAGCGATATTAACAGTTATTGTCGTCGATGCAGAGTTCATAGGAAATGTTTAAACCAACTACATATGTTTTAATAAGGGTAACTGTGCACTGTTTGCATATTTTATGCATAACTTGTATAGTCCTAGAAATATTTGAAAAATCTGATAAATGTTAATTCATTATTATCATTATGTCTTTTGAGTTGTATATATATATATATATATGTGTGTGTGTGTATGTGTATAAATAGGTATATATAAATATTTAATTAATTCATCGAGTCTAGAAGAAACCTCAAAAGAATGCAGAAATCACTGGATGGCCGTTCCGACTTATATTTGGGAGTCATCATCAGCGAGAATTGAAACCCGGACAGTTACATTAAGAGGCAAACGTCATACCAACTGAACTAATAGGCTTCGGTGACGAAGTGGTAGCGAACTAGACACGATATTGCACCGCTAATTCACGTATTCCGTGGTGGGAGCCATCCAAGTTTCCTTTACCCATAAGACTGTGCACTCGATAGCCACGATTACTCTCCCTAAGCCACTCTATTAGAAGCGGATTTATGCAAGTATATACAATGATAGAAATTTGAGATAATTAAGTAATTCATAGAGTCTAGAAGAAACCTCAGGAATGGAAATGAATTTATTAAAACAAAATAACTAATAATAACAAAAGAAAATGTCCTTAGCAACAGGAAATTCTAAATTCCTCCAGTTGCTATGGATATTTTGTTTTGTTATTGTTAGTTGGTTAGTTTAAAATCATTTAGATTTTCCCATGAAAAAGTCGACATTGGACGAAACGCGCCGGTTAATTTTACAATTTTCCTATTGTGTTATATATATATATATATATATATATATATATATATATATATTCGTTGAAAGATAAACCCCTACTAAACCTCTATTTCGAATGTAACTCATAATTGATACAACAATAGTTAATATGCATGAACAGGCTACCGCCCTTGTCTGAATGAATAATTATAATATTTATGCTCTGCAAATTTACATTGAGCACCGTTTTGTAAAAATAATAAATATCAATACGAACACTGGATTACATATCTTAGTGTCCTTTCTTTCTTTCTTTTATATATATATATATATATATATATATATATATATATATATATATATATATATATATATATGGTTGGATAGATGTGAGTTTGTGACCCTGGGTTTCGCGCTTTAGCGATCGTCAGACAAACTGATTAATGTTTTTAAAAATTTGGGTTTATGTAGATTGCGTGTATTGGTGTTATTATGGAAGTGGTGGGGGAAACATCGTCGCTTATGTCATCATACTAACGCAAACATCGATGTATGCAGACACATATACATACTTGATCGTCTGTCGAGACTCATACATATATAAACATATGTGGGCAGTTTCGGATATGACATATGTATGTATACAGGTGGTGTTGTGTCTATAGATATGCATTTGTATGTTGAAATGTTGAAATTTAAAGATTGGAAGTGTGGCGGAAATGTCTCGTAAATGTCTCGTGAATGTATACATGTCATATTATTTATTTTTCCGCTGAATAACATTTCCTCGCATCCTCGCATGTATGTATATACGTGTGGTGGGGTTTGTGTAAAATTATGATAGGTAAAAATTATTATTATTTATTTTTAAATTTTTGAAACAAAATGGGGGTTTATTTGTTATATTTAAAGCTGGTTATTTGTTTGTTTTTGGTGACTGTGTATATGTAACAGGTAGAAATTTGTAATCCTTATTGGTTAATTTAGATGGTGATGTTTAATATTCAATGTGCTGGGTGAGAGGGTAGTTCAATTTAATAACTGGTCTATATGATATGATGTGATAGTAATGTCGCAAGGGATTGGAGACAATGATAATACAATTAGCTAATAGTTATTGTAAATTGGTAGAAATTGTAAATTGGTAGAAATGATTAGTAACGGTGGTGGGAGAATGATAAAACCATGAATGTAGTTATAGTGGTGGTAGCTTGAACTAAAAAGTAGTTGTTGCTGTTTTATTTTATTTTTATTTTATTTTTTATATGTATTAATTTGTTTTGGTATAAATCACGATAATAGGTATTCTGTGTAAAATTATGGTAGTTGAAGATTGCTATAATTTTTAATTTTTAATTTACAAAATTATTATTTTTATTATATTAATTCTGCCTGGTAATGTTGTTGTAGGCAAGGGCTTTTTTCAATATTTCCCAACTTATTGTTGGTGTGATGTTTTTGTCTTTTTGCTGCCATATGTATGTAGAAAGTGTTGTGCTGTTCGAATATTTCCTGTTGTTGAATGAAAGACTGTGATTGTTTTTCCTCATCTTGAATGGACCTTCGGTGGCACCGATGTAGTGCATAGTGTTGTTGTTTGTACTTACCTTGGCCTTGTATATTGTGTTCGTAAGTTGGCAATTTCCCTGGAGTGGACATGTTGTTCTGTTTCTGCAGTTCCATATTGGATCCTTGGTTTAATTTTTGTAGGTTGTCATTTTTTTGTTGTGGGTTTTGATTATTTCTGTTATGTTTTTTGTACAGCTGTAACTGATCTTTACGTTATTTTTGTTAAATATTTTTGATAATTTGTTTTCTTCAGTGAAGTGTTTTTCTATTAAGTTTAGGAATATTTTGCCTATGTTCGTTTTAACAGTTTTGTTATATGGTGGATTAAACCAGATAATGTTTCTCTTTCTGTTTCTGCGTTTTGGCTGTGGAGGTATATATTGTAGTTGTTGTGTGTAACCACTTGCTTTTAGTGCTTCGTTGTATGGTGCTTTTTTGCTATTGAAAATGTGTATGTTAGATGAGTTCTCAGATAGTCTGAGGCTGATTGATTTTGTTATTTGTTTGATGATAGAAGGTGGATGGTTGGAGGATGTGTGTACGTAAGTTGGGGTGTCATTCTCTTTTTTGTATGGTTCATATGTGTTGTTGATCAGGTTAAGATTGACGTCAAGGAAGTTTACACAGCAAAATCACTTACACATCACACCCACTATTAACATATAAATCCACTACAATCTTTATTACACCCCCAGCATAATTAATACCATAAAACATTATGATCAGATATAATTTCCATATGTAAATGATGAGAATAAACACCTATTACCAGGCAGCTTTAATATAATAAAAATAATAATTTTGTAAATTAAAAATTAAACATTATAGCAATCTTCAACTACCATAATTTTACACAGAATACTTATTATCGTTATTTATACCAAAATAAATTAATATATATAACAAAATAAAATAAAAATAAAATAAAACCCCAACGACCACTTTTTAGTTCAAGCTACCACCACTAGCTACCACCACTATAACAACATTCATGGTTTTATCATTCTTCCACCGGCGTTACTAATCATTTCTACCAATTTACAATTTCTACCAAATTACAATAACTATTAGCTAATTATATTATCATTGTCTCAAATCCCTTGCAACATTACTATCACATCATATCATATAGACCCGTTATTAAATTGAACTAGCCTCTCACCCAGCACATTGAATATTAAACATCACCATGTAAATTAACCAATAAGGATTACAAATTTCTACCTGTTACATATACACAGTCACCAAAAACAAACAAATAACCAGCTTTAAATATGACAAATAAACCCCCATTTTGTTTCAAAAATTTAAAAATAAATATAAATAATAATAAATTTTACCTATCATAATTTTACACAAACCCCACCATACGAATATACATACATGCGAGGAAATATTATTCAGCGGAAAAATAAATAATATGACATGTATACACTCTCGAGACATTCACGAGACATTTCCGCTACAATTCCAATCTTTAAATTTCAACATTTCAACATACAAATGCGTATGTATAGACACAACACCACCCGTATACATACATATGTCATATCTGAAACTGCCCACATATGTTTATATATGTATGAGTCCCGACGGACGTCCAAGTATGTATATGTGTCTGCACACATCGATGTTTGCGTTAGTACGATGACATAAACGACGATGTTTCCCCACCACTTCCACAATAACACCAATACACGTAATCTACATAAAACCAAATTTTTTAAAATATTAATCAGTTTGTCTGACGATCGCTAAAGCGCGAAACCCAGGGTCACAATCACATCTATCCAACCAATTATGTTAGCTCTATCTTTGATATTGAGCGCATATATATATATATATATATATATATATATATATATATATATATATATATATATATATATATATATATATATATAATATGATGGACATTTCGGGCGATTTCGACGGATGAGGATCAGACATCTTCATTTAGTTTTTATCTTTGTGTCGTATGTGACACTTCAATCGCGCTAAAATTTTGCATAAAATTCCACAGATTGTGCAACAGCGATGATCTCCAAACATACCCACAGAAACGCTTTTCGACGTTGTTTTTCTTAGCAGATCAATACGACAGATTTCGAACTTGTTGGTACTACTCTGGCATAAATAGCGCCAGTTATTTCTATCCAGTGCAACGGACACGAAGTTAGTATGAGGCAGAATGACAGCTGATTGATATGTGACCTATATGGGTTCACAAATTTTAGGCGTACAACATACACACATACATATGTATGCGTGTGTCACAATTGAGATGACTTTTTTCTATTTCTAAGAATTAAATTACATTGTCCTCGCTAATTAAAAATGTATCTTTGAGATGATAACTATTTTAGAAACGCCAATGAAATATGCGCTATTCCTTCGGTCATACAACTTAAAGATTTACCAAGTGCAATCTTACTCTAGTCTGATTTGGGCACCTGAGCGTTGTGTAATCGTTAGCAAGCTTGTCTTATTACATCAGTTTCTACTGAAAGGTGAGTTCGATCCACACTGAATGCCCCATACTTACGGTTTTGTACCACATGTAAGCTACGCATGGAAAATCTCTACTCTCGTCTGATTTTAATCTAAGATTTTTTAAAACAGTGAGTAATTAAAAAACCTCTTAAATCAAGCTTTATTTGTTGGTGATGACATATTTTGATTTTATTCTATTTATGTTTGGTTAATTTGGCTTAGCCTATTATTTTCCGTACTTTGTTGTAATCACTCATTATTCGAAAATATATATTATTTAAATGGAAATATCTTCAAAATTTTGGGGGGTATGTATTTGCTCCCAACTCTTAATTATCTAAAAAATATTATTTTTCTTTTTCTTTTTCTTTCATTGCTGCATGTTAAATTAGTAGTTATTTCTGATTGAATTCACCCATCAGCGTTTCAGTATGAAGCATTACTGTTTTTGTCTTGTACTAATATGTATCTTCTATTACCTGTCCCAATAACTGATACTCTAAAACATTGTTTCTCAACCGCTTTGAGCAACGGTACACATAATAACAAATGACAATATCACGAAACACATATCAAAATATTTAAAGGGTGGACATTTAAATTTTATGAAATTAAAACAGATTCTTATCAAATACACACACTAATACGAACTTACTTCATTTCAATGTTTCTATTCAACTATTTGTGCAGCTTATTTCGTGAGGAATCAGTGTCTGCTGTATTCCCCGCTATTTGTAAAATATTTGGTCGAATATGCAATAAGCAGACACTCATTTTTCCTTCAGTTGAGCGTACAGTTTCTCGATTGTATTTTATGTTAATTAGTTTTGAGAAGCCTAATTCAAATAAATAAGGACTAGGACATTACATTAAAATTGATGTAGCCTTTTAGCTGATGTGGAGTATTTCTTTTGTATTGAAATCCAAAATATATCAATGGTTACCTGCGAATGTTTTATTTTTCGCCTTCGATCATAACAAATCTTGGCCATTTTTTATAATTGAATAATAATGAAAATAATTATTTAAAAAATGTAATAATTATTCATTTATTCAAATAATAAAGTTGTGTCATTACGACTTCCACACACACAAAACACACACATACACAGATATATATATATATATATATATATATATATATATATATATATATATATATATATATATATATATATGGGGGAGTGTGAAATGATTAGATCATTTCTGCGAACGTGTTTTTTATTTCATCTTTTCTTCTTTGGTATATATTTTCTTATCATAATTTATTCACTTCCGTATTTTTTTTTACAAACATTGAGATTTTTAACATCTAATGTCGGAAATGTGTGCTAATGACATTTAAATTATCGACGTGTGTTCGTATATCACGCTCTTCCTATGTGCGATTATACTTTCTTCTTTCTCTTCTTTTCTTTGCAGCCTCATCGAATCCAAAATATCTTTTGGATTTAAATAAGCCAAAAATCATTGATAAAACATAACATACAATTCAGTATCAATGTCTTTTCTTGTCAACACGTTATGCATTCGTGAATCATTGCTACTTTCAGATTCTTGGGTTATTCTTTTCCACATAGCCGCAACCTACTTGATCCAGAATCTATGAAATCTGTCAGAAAGAGATGTTTTAAGATAGCATTTGTAAGTGCATTTTACTTTTTTTCATTTTTATCCAATCTCAGATCTTCGAGGTATTGAATTTATTTTCCACACTGATTTCTCGTTTGTTATTTTTTTCAGTTATAAGTTTAATTTCGTCTGTTAACTTGAGGTGATTTACAATTATTCACCATTTGTCGAATCTGCAACCTGTATATTTCCCTAACATATAGTTCAGCCGGCCATTGCTATGAAGAATGTTTCGTGGGTGTTATGGCTTCACAATTTGCTACAGAAGAAAAAGGTTCTAAAACATTGACTCCTTCCGTTTCCTTTTCGGGTTACGGTCATATCACGTTGAATCACTAGTTCTCACCAAAGTTAAGCAACGTCGAACCTGCTCAGTATCTAGATGGATGACTGCTTGAGAATGCCCGATGCTGTAAACTTGGATGTGTGATTGGTGTAATGGATAACAACTCGGAATTCGAAATCGGAGATCCTCGTTCTAATTCCAATCGGGTTCATTATATTCTCTTAAACACAATAAAACTTCACCCTTGCTCACATGTCCAGTCTATGGTATACTTCTCTAGAAACACATTTTTTTTTTATTCAAATTGTCTTCTTCTTATTCATCTGGGAGGAGATTGTTCAGCATTCACCGCCATGTTTTCCTGCTTCTTAATACTTCGTTAATATATTGAAAGGCATAAGGCTCGATTTCATGTTGTAATTACATTATTAAGATGACACCCTTCAAAAATGATAAAACATAAAATAACGTGTTTTTTTTCGATTCTGACAAACTACACAGTTAAAAGTTCAGATGAACGCTAATCAACACAAATTAGCAAAAAATACTTTTTTAAGAAGATATTTTGCACAGTGGCCATTCGCTTAACTCTAGTCTTGAAACCTAAATGATATTTCCGATTTTGTCTTCGTCATTATTTATCTTTATTAAATCAGGTGGATAACTGTCATTTTTTTATAATTACACTTCTGCCTTTATAAATTAGGCGGTCTGTTTGATTTCATGTCTTTGATAAAAAAAAATTCTTTCTGTTTGAAGCTAAAATGATTCGCATGAATATAAGCTATCCAAACTTCAGTAAATTTCTTTGAGCATCAACTGCCTTTTTTTCAATTATCGCTGCAAATTGTACATTTATGTTCAAATTTTCACTCAAATGTTTTCCAGGGTTACATTTCAAATTTTAGAGAAGAATGAGTTTTTTGCCCTATTTCTTATTTTTGCCACCCGTAGCATTTAGCGGAAAAGGAGGCTCTCAGTGGCCATGATGAGAATATATTGTTAGAGGAGTTGTTGCTAACAGACACAAGACAAACGGGACTTTACTGGTGATCATCATGAAAGCACTTACGATCATACCGCTCAGTTTATTTTTGTTTGTTTATCGCGTCTTTATGGAATAATCTATTTTGTAATATTGTCTTCATCAACGTCTTGTTAATACAAAGAAACGAGATCTCTCGTAGTGAAATTATCCTTCTTGCACTAGCAACACCACGCTGAAAAAATACAGCGCATGTTGCTCAAATTCTTTCTAGAGGGGCTGTACTTTATAATGCTCCATAAGTTTTTGATGGGGTTGAGGTCATGAGATTGGGGCGGCCATGTTATAACACTCACCCGCTTCCCATCAAATTATTCCTTCATCAATTTTGATTTGTGACAGGGAGCATTATCCTGCATAAAAATGAGCTTAGTGGGGTCGATTTGCACCCTTTCAGCAGAAGGGAGCAGACAAGACACTAAAATTCTCTTGTACTGCTCGATCCTGAAGGTCTTTTCAATATGTTTTAAGAAACCAGTTCGATGAAAAGAAAAGCATCCCCAGAACATTATACTGGACGGGTGCTTGACAGTACTTATTGTTAAATTCAAAGAGCTTCCAAAGCTTCTTCGGATTTTAGATCGCTTATCCTTTGAATTTAGCTCAACTTTCGTTTCGTCGGAGAAGAGAACATTTAGTAAAAAAAAGTTAGGTGAGTCACTTTCATCGAACAGCACAGTAACATGTTTTTTTCTTGCTCGGAGAATTCTGGCGGCAACAAGTTCCATCTTTGGACAATTACGCTTGGAATAAAGAAAATTTTCGAACAGAGATCATAACCTAATGCTTTCTCCCTTTCGTTCTCTCAACAAATTATTTTTTCGTTAACGTTGATATTTTTCCTATTTTTTTCGTTCATTGCATCAGTTTTTTATTCAACTCATTAGGCATTACGAACTATTGTAGCGTATGTAAATAACATGATTTACTCGAGTAAAAAAATGAACGTTATAAAAGATTATGTTAATGTTACAAAAAGTAAAGAAAGAAGCTTAGCTAAGCACCGTGCTTCTTTCCGAGCTTTCGTTCAGGAGTCAGCTCGTCCGTCGCGAAACATAAAGATTAATGTAGGGGTTTCGGGAGGACACGGGCTGGTCTCTATCGCAGTTTTCCTCTGAGATAAAGGAATACATGCATAAATCTGTTACACGAATAAACAAGGATAAAACACTAAAAATAATAGCTTACAAATAGTTATTTATCCATGAAGATTTCACATATATATATATAAATATATACATATATACATATATATATATAATTATTTATTAAAAAAAAATAACATAAATATGTTATAAAATCACTACAAAAATAGCCATTTTGTTTCAATATATATAAAATGTAGGAAGCAATTCCTATTTTATTCAAGTTTCATTAAAGCCGGGACATAAGGTTCTGCGATTAAGCTGCTTTTTAATTTTTCTTGTGTTCGAACAAGCGTTTTTTCTGTGTGTAGAAGCTGTGTAAATGTTTTGTAATTCCGAGAGCTTTCGGTTATATTTTAGCTATTGCAAACATTGTCAACGGGCATACCGCAAAAATGCATCACAGAAGTAAAAGATTTCATGTATGCAACAATTTTTTGGCAGCTACTGCAAAACTTAATATCAAGACAAATAAAAGATTAAAGATCATTTAAAAATAGCCAAATTTAAAGGCAAAATTGAAGCCAACGGGGAAAAGAAACAAAATCAATCATAAATATAAAATTAAAGCACGAAATGAAATTCCATTAATCAAAGACATACTTAAAAAGAAACTGTAATTAAAGGCACAGGGAAGAAGATGATATAAAAAGCGTTGCAGTTTATATCGACAAAATAAGATATTCCAAACAAACGTGAAGAGGATTTACAAAGAATTTGGAAAAGTAGTTATAGAAGTCAAAAAGCTACCAAAATTTTGGGAGAATATTTGGAGCAACCCAAAGGAATATAATTCCAATAGAGAGTGGATCAAACGAGAACAAGTATGAATGAAGGATAAATCTAAGCAAGAATGGATCAAATATAACCATGAATAACGTTAGGCAAGCTCTAAGAAAAGAAGGAAACGTACTCTATTATCTATCATAAATTCATAAAAATCTGACTCAAACTTAATCAATGTCAATTAATTATCCCAATGAAATTTTGATTGGGTCACTGATGGTATTACATATCTGCGAAAACATTGGGCGAAGCACCTGATCTAAAATATTATAGGACAATAACATGTCCGTCCACCACAAATAAATTGATCAACTACTAATAAATAAAATGATCCAGGAAAATTGCAGCTAAAAATCTCAGTACAGTTTGTATAGATAACTGTAAAGCCTTTGATAAATGTCTACACTTTTGGATCCTTAAGGTTTTGGAAATGCACAAAATCTCCGCTGTGATAATAAATTACCTATAGTATAACATGAAAATCACATTATACCTAAATCACACCAAAGGTTCTGACACTTTCAATTTCTTCAATATCTGACGAGGAATATTTCAAGGAGACTCCATGTTGCCTCTTCTGTTCTACCTGTCCTTACCTCACATTTTTGCACGAACTAAACAGGAACAAATATGAACACAAATTAAAAGAATATGTTTAATTACCTATACTACATAGACGATATCAAACATTTTGTCAAAGACGACAAGGGTATCCTCAATACTGTAAAATGTTTCGCTGCATTCTGTATAGATTTTTGGGTTTGTTAGATAAATGTGAAAATGTAACATTCAAAAAAGGGAGAGTTACATAAATACACTCAATAGATATAGATTTTGTCACAAAGATTATGGAACTGGATTAAGAAGAAGTCTATAAATAACAAGGAATCAGCTAAGGTGATGGAATATTGAATACCGAATGGAAGGAAAAAATAAAAGAATACAGGCGTGTGCGTCTGGTGTCAAAAATATAAGCATCCTTAACTAGACCATAAATGATTTAATCCAGTCGCCGTCAAAACGAGTAAGCTGTCGTGTGCATCACCCTAAGGCTGCTGCTGATCTTCTGTATGTGCCCAGAGGCAGAGGATTAGATCAACTGAAACCGTTTTACAAAACCACAATAATGGAACTTCAAAGAGAAACGACAAGAGAATTGATGATGCTATGTGTCAAAAGACATGAAAAAATTAGAACTTTTATTCAGTAATGCCAAAAAATTCGAAAGGAAGTTTCAAATGGGTGACGAAGCGCAAGTAAAGGTTAATACACGTCCTGCAGTGGCAAAAAACATAAAAAAGAACGCCAAAGCAAATGCAATATATTAAACGCTAAATCAATGGCAAGTGAAGATTCTTCATGGTCAACATCATGCCTGTACCAAAAAGATTTATGTAGACAAACAAACCCCATATCCATCAGTGGCTTCGGGGTGCAGTGTTAAAAGCTGAAACCGAAGGATTTGTTCTTGTTGTACAGAACCATACTTATAAACTAAAAAATTACTAAGCATACATACTAAAATATCGTGTTGACCCAAATACATTTTCTATGATAAATATCCAGAAACGATGGACCATCTTGTATCAAGTGGCACAGTGTTAGAACAAACCGAGTATTAAACTCAGCATGATAAATTTGGTTAATATTTGTGCTGGAAAATTTTACGGGAAATTAAATTCAAGGAACTGGTGTGAAAACCCAGAACCCGTTACCAAGATATGAACTGTAACAATTTTATGTGACTTTATATTACCGAGAGGACAATGACAGCTAATCAACAAGACACTTATATCGAAGAAGACAGGTCCCTGAATATTGTAATGCATCTCAGAAGACCCACAAAACCTATCAAAATGCAAGGTTCTCGAAGTGGAAATCTAAAAATGTGGTACATGAAGTAATCAATGATTGCAGTTATAGGTGGAGCCATCGGATTGATTGGAAATCACATCGAAATGATTCTTGGTAGAATATGATTAAAAAATAAAAATATATATATATATACTGTCAGGTACAGTTGAAACTATGAAGAGAATTATCGACATAAAACAGGTGAGATTCTAAGGATTTTTATTTTACAAAAAAATCACTGTAAAATGTTATAAACCCATTTCTGATCTTATATCTCTGTCGGGAAACAGCAAG
>CAHIKZ030000136.1:3112500-3182500 GCA_903632075.3 Acanthosepion pharaonis
ACACACTACCTACCAAGTCTGCGGAAAGACCTAAGGCAGGTCGTGGTGTGTTGTTATGGCCACATTTCATGTTAATTTTTTTTTTTTTTTTTTTTTTTTTTTTTTTTATTATCTCCGATGAAGTTGCTAGCGTTACATAGACAAAGTTCTCCTTAGTGTGTGTGCTGTACTTAATAAGACAATTTTCTGTATGTCTCTTAAGCTGGGGTTTCCAGGGATTCTTTCAATGTGTTGTTTTGTTCCATTTTTTATAATTCCAAGTGCACCTATTACCACTGGTATTATTCTTGTTTTCAATTTCCACATTTTTTCTATTTCAATTTCAGGTCTTTGTATTTTGATAGTTTTTCAAATTCCTTGGTTGCTATGTTACAATCCGCTGGACAAGCCATATCATCAATTAGTAGGCAAGTTTTTTTCTTTCTGGTTTTTGACAATAATGTCCGGCCTATTTGCTTCAATTTTTCTGTCTGTGTGGATGGTATAATCCCATAGAATGGTGACATCTTCTATTTCTGTAACCGGCGCTGGCCGATGTTCATACCAGTGTTTGCTTACACATTTTCCAAAGTGTTTGCACATTGTCCAGTGTAAGTATTGCCCCACTCTATCGTGACGATTTTTATTTATTATTATTATTATTATTATTATTATTATTATTATTATTATTGTTGTTGTTGTTGTTGTTGTTATTATTATTATTATTATTATTATTATGTTTCAAAATGATTGACGTAACTATTCTAATATTTTGAAAGACTTACAGAATATTACGGGTTAAGAATCGAAAAGACACTGTGTTTAATAATGTTCACAATATTTTGACAGCATGTCTGTTTTCTTCAAGATATTTTTAAAAATTTCATACTAGTAAAAAAATATTTAAAATGTTCAGTTCTTTATACAAACGCCGCTTGTCTTGGGAGAAAAGAATTTTTACTGGTAATGAACGCGACAAAGCGTATGAAACGCAGCCACCGTGAATAGAATGCAACTTAAACGTAACTTGATGGAAAGCATGCTCGTCTTTAAATTTTCCGTCACCTTGAGGAGATAATAAGAGCAATTAAGCAAATATTTTAGTATACGATTTATGAAAATCTCCTGTCATTTTGTTCATTTGCCCCTGGGTGGGAAGTTAGGAATTTGCATAGGCAATTAACTTCATGCGTATTAAAAGTTGAAATGCCGGTGGCTTCTGGGTATTTTCTCGGAATCTCTACCGTGAGGTATTTGTCGAATTTACAGTCATTCTTAATAAAATGTTCCGCAAATTCTGATAATATATTATCGTTGTGTCGGCCATATTTCCTGTGGCCATTAAATATTTTCTTCAATTTTTTCGTTCGAAATACACATAAATCAAGTCATATTTGGGCGGTGTATATCAAATGGGAATTAGTACAAATAATCCATTTGAAGAAGGTTAATGATGCTCTTTGTGCTTGTGATTGAATTTAGTTGACTTATTCTGTTGCATAACGGACAGATTTATCTACTTTCATGACTTGTTCATAGAGTACAATGATTAAAATCTCCACTTGAATGTAATCGTTTATATTCACTAAATTGTATCTTGTATATTTTTCGTTTGAAACAGACGACATGCATTTTATGAAATTCTCGTGAAAACAAGTTTATTTCTGGCAGAATATGTTGGTATCTATCGTGTTTATACTTTCAAAATATCAGTACAATTTTAGTTTCAGCTGATAACTAAATGTACTCCCCCAATGTTTTGATTGGGTTCCTCGGTGCTTTGATTTGGTGTAAAAATATATCTATTTTTCTTCAGCGAATCCATTGGCAATTTTTTCAAATGTTACTCTTGATAATCGCGCTGGGCATAATGCCGAACAAATTTTTTCAAAAGTAATCCTTCCAAATTATTTTTTTGCAAGAATTGGGAAGTTTTATTTTGTCGTGTGATAAGAATGATCAAAACGTTTGTGAAGATAAATACGTGATGAGTTCGGCTTTCATCATAACTCGGTCAGCAGACGACATCTTGAATATTTAACTCATATGTGCTGACATTCAACGCCAGTTTTTGAGAAAATGGATGTGAATCTTATGTTTGACCAAAAATAGATATTATTATTATTATTAGTAGTAGTAGTAGTAGTAGTAGTAGTAGTAGTAGTAGTAGGATAGTTTCAAACATCGGAATTATTTTTAGTGACATTCCTTAAAACTTTCAAGATGCCAGACAGTAAGCACTTTCCGCAGGATGTTTGATGCGACTAAGATGACCTTTTTTATAACGTTATTACGCTGGTGAGATTTAGAAGATATGAAGTTATTTTTAAAATCATTTGTCTTCTACGTAATTAACCCATTGTCTATTAAGGCAAACTTGGCATGTATATTCAACATGATCTAAATGTATACCGTCAACTTTGAATAATTTTCAAACTTTTCCAATATCTAGGGTATGCCACATCTATGAACAGACATACTGGAGACCATATTATTATTGTTATTATTATTTTATAAAAATCAATAATTTGCTGACTCTAGTTATGTTTACTTTAATGAATTCACAGATACTTGTTCAACATTGTCTTCAGAACAATTACAAAGAAATTTATATATATATATATATATATATATATATATATATATATATATATATATGTACTGAACAAAATTAATCACATACAACAGTTCTAGATAATGCTATTCTAGTGACTTTGGACGTTAGGTTACTCTATTCAAACATTAAACATATCGAAGGGCTAACCGCCCTTCAGGAAGCACTTACTAAAAGAAGAAAACAGGACCCCCCCACAGAAGTCATCATAAAACTCATGGGTCATGTCCTTACATTCAATACTTTCAACTTCAATGGAGCACACTACGTTAAAATAAGAGGTTTTTCCATGGGCACCATTGCAGCTTCTTCATATGCTACAATATTCATGGGAAAATTTGAGGAGACACATATCTATCCAATCATTGGTAGCGACTGCGTATTCTATGCAAGATATATCGATGATATATTCTTTGTATACACGGGTAATGATGACAAACTTATCCAATTCCTTATGAGCCTAAACACAGTGCACGACTCAATTAAGTTTGACTATGAAAAATTCACAACATCAGTAACATTTTTAGACACCCGCATTTACATAGATGAAAACAGGAAACTACAGACGACACTACACACTAGAATCACCGACACCCACAACTATCTACACTTAAATCTTCCCACCCTAAAAACCTCAGAGAGAACCTTCCTATTCACAAGCACTTAGACTCAGAAGGATATGTTCCAACAATGAAGAATTAAATAATCACATTGAATATCTGGAGCATCAATTCACAACACGTGGCTATAAACAACAACTAATCATGGGAACAAATAAATAAAGCAATTTCCACATCTAGAGAAGACACCCTAATGTACAATATATTGTTCAATATTCATAATATTGTCATGTGGATGATTAAAAGAAAAACTCTTAACAATCACACTTGGTGCATCCCTGCTAGACCTACTCATGATCGTAGACGCAGACTGCTTTAACGAATATGGAAAAGGGACAAATAGTTAAAGATTGGAAAGTGACAAATCTGTGACATTGAACGGGCCATTTACATTAGCCTGTTTTAATTCAAAAGAAAAGAAAACATGTGTGTTAACACTTCCAATCTGTTTTGGCCAATTCCGGGAGTCATGACTGTGGTAATAATCGAGGGCATTATTATTGTTGTTGTTGCTACTGTTGCTGTTGCTGTTGTTGTTGTTGTTGTTGTTGTTGTCACTATAATTATTATTATCAATAATAATATTTCCTTTGATTTCTGATGTATGCATATTTACTTCCTGGTCCCAACCTAATGTCAAAAAAGGCTTCAAGGAATTTTCCACTGATCATTTAAAAAAAAAACAACAAAACAAACAAATACATAAGATCCCACACATTTTACATAGTTGAGGCTATTTGTAATGTGTGAGCTGTCCTTGTGAGTAGAACAGCCTGTATGGTCTATCAAGAATTCATTAAATGAGTCTATCTGACCTATTTGCAAACAATCCTAGTACCCGAAAATTTAATTGAAATTATTTATATCCTCATGTGCCACATGTTTCAAATTTTCATTTCAACATACTTGTATTTTGATAGTATTTTGAAGCTCTTCAAAAATACATTACAATCTCAAGGGACTACCATCTCAATAAGAAAGCAGATTCTGATCATGTGGTCTTTATTATTATTATTATTATTACTACTACTACTAGTACTACTACTACTATTATTATGTTTCCTGCTTTGTATCCTGTAGAGTTGGGTCCATATTATCTTCCTTTGGCTCCATACGAGTATTGTCATTTAATTCGTAACACTTTTCTTAATATAAGTGATATTCCAGGTAGGGCGATTTTCCGGGTTACTGGTATCTTGATGTTAGCTGGGACACTCTAAGTAAAATTGTCTATTCCTTTTCTCACGAGGCACAGGGAACCAATAGCTATTGGTAAAGTCTCAGTCTTCATGCCACATATCCTGTTAACCTCGATCTCTAGGTTCATGTATTTGGACAATTTCTCGATAGTTATCCTTCAGTTGTTTCTCTCAGATGGTACTGCTATGTTAATATGCATAAACTCACAGAATTCCTTGTCTTATTTTATATCAGGTCTGTTGTCTTTGATTCCACTGTCAGTTTGAATTGGCATATCCAAGATGATAGTTACATCGTTATTTTGCTTAAGTCTGTCTGGTTGGTGATCATACCATCTCTCAGTGGTTTCGATTTTGTGATTCATACATATCTTCCGGGGCACATATGTCACTAGCTTGTTATATCTGTGGGTATATTCATTTTTTTGCTAGTTCAGGACATACTGGAATAATATGGTCGACGGTTCATAATATTTTCCGCGTGTCCTGCAATATCGATTAGCTCTTTGATTATGTCAGTGATAGGATCAGGTTGCGATGCTTTGGCCCTGAGTTGCAATAATTAGTGTCTGAGTTTTAAACACGGTGCTCTTCAGCAACTGAAGTTTTTTTGTTGTTTTTTAGTCCACATCGGTTTCATCCGTTCTTTTTAGGTATTTGCCATGCAACGCCTTGTTCCAGTTTTTTTTTTTTTTCATTTTTTGTTAATTTCATTTGGCCAATTTGTTTTGCTTTCTGTTTTCGATTCGTTTATTAATAGGGTCTCAGATATATTAAGCAACTTCTTGAAGAGTGCAGCTTCTTTGTTGAGAAAGGAGATTTATTATTTTACTATTTGTAGGAGATATTAATCGTATTTTGTGATTTTCGCCTCCAATTCGATTGTTATAATTTTTCGTGTTATTTCTAGCTGCATTGGAACTCGGTCTCCTAAAACTCTTGATACGTACAGCCTAACAATATCTGATTTCGGGTGGTGCATCTTCATTTGGGTAAGCATTTTTCAGGTCTTGCCGTCTAGTCTTTTAATGTTGTGGTTTTCATTATTATTATTATTAATATTATTATTATTATTATTATTTACGTCGTACAGTATTAAAACTTTCTGTATATCTTACATTATCATTTCTCTCCATGAAATCACTTTCAATAAGCATTCTATGTTATGTTTTAATGTCTTTCTAATGTATCACTCAAAATTGGGATCATGTTATAAGCCATTTCTCACAACAGTAGCATGTCAGTGCGAAGATTAGTATATTATTATCATTATTATTATCATTATTATTATTATTATTATTATTATTATTATTATTATTATTATCTACGATATAATCTTACCAGAAATTAATTTAATGTGTGTAATTAACAAGTCCTCTCTTGTGTATATTAGTAAAATAGGGCACTGTTGCAGCGTTGTCTATGCACATTTGGGTCGTTTCGTTTAGATGGAAAAGGTTTTACGGGTAAGATGTGCAGTTCTCACATAGTAATATTTCTTACTCCTGAAATGCTGATGTCTCCAGAAATTTTACATCATCATCAATATTATTATTATTATTATTATTATTATTATTATTATTATTATTATTATTATTATTATTTTTATCAGTAATACTATACGCCTACCTTGAAGCATTTAGTACAATAGCGAATAGCTGTTTTCTTTTGCTTAATACATATTTTTATGAGCGACATATGTCTTCGGAATCTATTATGTTTCTGCTATAGAGAGATAGCTAGATAGGGAGAGAGAGCGAGAAGATAGAGGAAGAGATAGAAGAGGATATAGAGCGAGTCGGCACGACAAAATTTAAAACCTAGGAAGCTTATAGCCATCATCACAATTTGGATGAAACTGGAAACATTTATTTTCAAATATATCTGACATTCCACTCTCTAACTCAAACATCTATTCACTCGCCTGATTGCTTCCCCGTCACAGAATCATTCATCAAGTCATACATTGATGGAAGCTCGTTGAAAACCAGCTGTGGATTATAACAATGGAAACTATATTCCTACTGATGTCGACGCTGCGGATAACTGCACCATTTTCAACTCCCTGAGTGAACAAGAAGTTAGGATGAATATAGCCGACTGCAAAAGGCCACAGCATGACACTGCTTTAATTTTACTTGAGCGTCGACCTGGATATTGACATCGCTGTCATCAGTTTCCTAGATAAAAACAGTTTGAAAGGACACTGAATAGCTACTTGAAAATGGAAAGGTGTTTCCATAGTGAAGGATTCATGTTGATAAAATACATTGCTCAAAACTTAACGAAATACCAACGTAACATGTACATAGTTTCATACGAATTCCACTTTACAAGGAACATCATGTCACGTTTTTCATTCAATATCAGCAAACACACCAGGCCTGGATAGAAGAAGAATGAAAGTCCCAGTCTGATTTACTCAAGTTTATAACAAATATACCAACAAATTTTAAGTTTCTCGTTTCTTAGCTTATTTGCTATGTGACTTAAATTCATAGACACAGGGAACTCAATTCCCGTACATGTATTGCTTTTGATAATATTTGTGTCACATTTTATCTGGCTTTGTCCTTGTTCCCAAACTCATTCTTAAGGTCTTTCGCAGGTTATATATCCTTGACATGCATTCCGTATGTCTTGTGCATGTTAACTTCTTTTGCCAATTTTTTTTCTCGTGATGTGACCGAGAGTTTTCAATTGTCATCTTATTTTATATAGAATTGGCTTAGTGGGTCCTATTTTTCTAGTTACATGTTTTTGCTCATATTTTCTCTCTGTAGCATTTCGTATCACCCAGTAGAATCACATTCCAGGCGTTTGAAATTCTTCTTTTCATTTTTATTTAGATAAAATAATATGTGTTACATGCGATTGCATTAATAGTTTCGTTGCTTCTATGTCCCTGTATTTTATAATATTTCTTATTTTTTAAAGTTATTTTCTCTGTTTCTATGTAACTTCGGAGTCGTGTCTCGTATTTCTTTTCGTATGATATTACCCAACCAATACAGAAAATATGTAGTAGCAGTTTATTCTGATGTCCACAGTCTATAGTCCACACATTCGGCTGTCCTATTCGCTTACGATCATACATTCAATATACCTAGAGATAATATTTCTTCCTGCATTACATTACTACTAAATTATCATTAGTTATTTCATTTTAATGATTCATTATCAATATAATGTTATCCGCGTTGCATATGTAAATAAGATTATGCTAAATATTGTGAAATTGTAATAGGGCTTCTAGTTCTTTGAGAATCATCTCAGGCGGTAGGTTTAACAATTGCTCTGCCATTCATTGTGTCTCTAATTACAGAGTAGTCATAGATTTTAATACGTCGAAAGGAATACGTCGAATGATATGATTGGAATTGCATTGAGGATCGAGAGTTTATTTTTAGTATCCAGTGTGTAACATGTGATAGAACACACTAATACTTCGTTATGGAAATTGGGTAAAAAATAAACGTGAATATGGCAAGTAATTGTCATTTTGGCTACAAAATATTGAGTAAAATGCCAATTTTTCGATCACTGTAATCCAGACTATAATTGCAATAACTGTTTTGTTTACAATACATTAGATATCAAACTAAAATGGCCCTCCTTCAAAATTCGGCACTTCATATTGCTTTTAACACAAACTTTCGAGGATATTCGAAAAAGAAATCAGAACTGAAATCAGTAATCTATCACTTTTTTGAGGACCACATATCCCAAGGCTTTGTAGGAGTATATTAATCATCACTCCTATAGACCTGTAACATTATTTATTTGTGCTAAAATATAATTAAAGATGTTCTGCCAATCATTCTGATGATAGTCAGAAAAGTAGCAATAAAGAATGTAACACACACTGGTTACATGGAAAGCAAAAGAAAAGAGGGAGGGCAGGGGAAAGAGGGCAAAATATTATCGCTGTGATTTAAAAAAAATATATGTAATTTCAGAGTGCCATGATTGGCCATGCTATGAAGTGACACAACACAGAGAGAAGCAAAGGAGACAGAGATAATGTCAGAGACAGAATCAATGACATAATCGTAATCTAGTTTAATGCATAACTATTATATTTGTAATAATTATCTTTTTTTGAAAGGTAGCAACTATAAATCAATGAATATGGCGCTTCGGAATGGTGCTATGTCTATCAAGCTCATATTGTGCATCATTATTAGTTTTGAATATTGATTTTAATTTTCATTGGGAGTCACATATTTTGTGTCCTTGTTCCAAAACTGTGTTATTCTTCGTAAGATAAAGACACATCGACAATGGTACATTGCTTAGCGTACTAAGTCTCCCTAGCCGTTATTACACAGTAGTGAAATTGAACCACACTATGTTCCATATGTCGCCTTAGGCCAAACAAATCTAAGGTGAGTAAATACACATTATAATACAATGGATCGATATGATTTATTTTTGAAATTCTTGTAACAATAAAATTTATTAAAGGTAGATATCTTGAATGCCAAACCTAGCAATATATGTCATCATTAAATTGATGACTTGAGAAAATCATAGCAAACCGCAAATGAAAACAAAAAAAAACCCCAAAAAACATGGAAATAATAATACTTATGAAAGAAAGCACAATATTACATATATTCTTAATGGGGTTGAGAAATGTAGAAATGATGACGTGATTACAGGATGGAATTGATTGTATTTGCCCAAATTAAATACATAGAAAAAAAAGATCATTATATTCTGAAAGCAGACCATATTTATCGAATTGATTATAAAAGACAAAAAATGTTCTCTCATCTTCAGTAGGAAACAGGAAAAGCACATTAATTTCGAGATTGCCTCAAAATATTTTATTTAATGAAATTTAATATTTTCTATCTTTCGTTAAAGGTAAAAAAAGGAAAACATGAACACAAAATAATGCTTTTATGTCACCAGTATTGAAATTTTGCTTAAATTGAAAAAAGTATTAAGACGTGTCGTCTGAGGTCAGATGGAAATCAATTCTTGTTTTGTAATTTTCAAACAATGATAGCAGTTTAATACTCAAATAAAATCGCTGAGATTCTTTTTATAACTGATGAATTTTAATAAATAAATTAGAGAGAACATTTCACGACAAAAAGGAGAAATAGTTCACCATGTTTTATTAACATATATATATTGATAGATCTATTTAGCAAGCGCACATGTGTAACAATGCATGTCTCTATGCATTTGCTTTTGTGTATTTGCATATTAGCATAAAGTCAAAGCTTACAAAATTAAATAAGAAAATTAAATCCTACGGTGCATAAACATAACAATCTATGATTATATTTAAATTTATTACTGCCATTTAATCTCAGGCGCGTTTTGCTTTAGGTACAACTTCTGACTGACTATATAATGTCCGTTACGAATTTTGCTCCAAACAAGGCATTAAAGCCACTAAAACGCAAAGAGTTAGTGGGTGTGAGAGAATATGAGAGAAGAAAAAACATTATTAATCAGTGAGAGCAATAAAAGAGAAGGAATTAAGAAAACAGAAGTTAACGATTTACATTGCATTTAAATTTGTTAAGATCAAAATTGTCTGGAAATCAAGAATCCGGAAGCAAGTTCCACAAGCAAGAAGTGCGGGAGAAAAACCTTTTTGCATAGAACTTGCATTATGTTTTGCATATCGTTAATTCCTATCTTGGGATCTTTGGAAACCTAACAAACAAAATAATATCTTTCCTTAATTGAAAAAATATCATAAAATTTGTGAATCCTGTTATGCCATATTGTAATTTTAGAAATAGTACTAACAAATGTAATTAGTTTTTCTACGACGTGACACTTTCATTGATGATTGGGTGCATGTACTTTACAAAATTTATGAAAGAATCCAGTGATACTTTGCAGAATTTTCCACAAAATATAATACAGTCTCCATTAAAGTTGCCCAAATATTTTATTCAAAATAAAATAAATCCTTTAATATTGATACAAAATACAGTCCAGGCGATGGGACAATCGCTGAATAAATTTCTTAATCTATGTATTTTGAATATAACCCGACTAGTCGCCTTCAAAAACATGGTTATCAAATAACACCAAATAGGATTTACTTGATAACATGAACAGCCAATATACTCTATTTTTCGGAAATGGTATCACATATTTTTTAGAAAAAAAAAACAATTTGGCTTATCAGTATATATACACGAACTGATAAAATATACGCAGGGTATCTTTATATAACAAATATAATTAAAGTGCATTTATTCATATGGAGATTGGATACTTGCTGAAAATATTAAAAAAAAAAACAATATACCGTTTCGTTAACATTCTCAAGGCTTTAATAAATACAGATGATATTACTGGAGTAGTATAGCTGACGACACGTATACGAGGATACCTGTCTAATAGGATGTCTAGCCAATTCCTATTGCAGACACATTTCTTCGTTCGTTGCTGATCGGTTCGTCTTACAGTTTAACATCCTTAGCAAATATAAAATATCTTGACTTATTCCTGATTCTTTTTATTTACAGATATATTTTCTTTCAATATGATGTTAATCATAAGCCGCATGAAAATGATTACAATGAAATAATGTCGAGTAATCTTACCGTATGAATACAAAAGAAAAACAAGCATAATTGCATCGAATCCTTACATGCGATGAGAAATGGATACCCTTTGACATCAGTAATAGAATAAATGAATGATGAGAAGGAAAGGGAATCCCCAAAACAATACAAATTCCACTGTGCCCTAAAAAGTTTAATGGTTACTGTCTGGTGGTCTTTCAAATGAGTTATTGATTATCCATTCTTGCCTCACATGCAAACAATTAACAGTAACCTCGTTTTATGGAGAAATTGAGAGTAGGCTCGAAAAATTGCAAAAGAAACATCCTAGATTTGTGAATAGGTATGGCCCAATTTTTTGCATCATAACGCACGGCAGCACGCTTCTCAGCCAATAGCACAAAAGCTGGATAGCTTGATTATGAAATATTTCCTCATCCTCCACATTCAATTGATATCTCTCCTACTGATTATCATTTATTTAAGAATTTTGACCTTTCCATATATAATAACCCATTCTCCCAAAAGAAATCGGCAATCGATTCATTTGATCTTTTTATCACGTCAAAGGATGATAATTTTGTAAGGTGGGGATCAAGTATTTACAGGTACATTAGAGAACAGGTATTCTTCAACATGGTGTCTGTTTCAACTAAATAAATTAGCTATTTAACATTTCGGAAGGGTTTTATTCCTTTCCTGTAAAATGCGTAATTTCATGTGTAACAAAATAAAATAATGCAAAATGAGCATTACTTGCAAAATTAAATACATTATACTATAATAGATTCCTACAGACATCGAACTTCGAAGATAAAAATAAATCAGCTTTAGATATGGATGCAGCCAAAGGACCAAAATCCTATATCCGAACTTTAAGGAGATAATTAACAAATATATTTAAACAGAATGACAACAGTGCTGGGAGGATAACCCACACAATATATTCTTTGGAATTCAGCCCAAAATACGAGAATGGAAGTCGGCTTTCAGAAAATCTCGAAAGGAACGAGTAGTTCTAGTCTTCTTTTCGCACTGGCCACACGAGAATAACATACTCGTACTTTCTTAACTATCAACGTCGGCGAGTATGCCAAGCATGTTAAACGACATACACTATTAAGTATGTATTAAATGAATGTTCAAACCTTGCTCGCTAACAAAAATGGCATAATATAAACAACATGTATGAGTTATTCGAGACGGCAAAAATGGATGATATAATATTATTTCTTAAAACAGTATGCCTATACTAACAAATATAAACCAAATGAGAACATCAATAAAACCAAATTCTCTACAAACGTTTTATTTCTTTTAAATGACCCATGTCTTTCAGGATGTAGACGAACATGCCTCTTCACCTCCATCTGTCTCTCGCAGCTCTCAACAAGTTTCAATCTTCTGCCACCTACCCTAGACCACATTCTGTCATCCACCTGCCCAGGCTCGTCAGGTATGTCATGTGCTGATTTCCCTTGTCTCTCTTTCCCTCAATTTGACCCGTGAGTATGAAATTCTCCAGGTCCTCCTCCATCATTACATATCCCATAAACTTCAGCTGCCTCTCCCTGATATTAAGTATAAGCCTTCTCCTTGTTTGCAACCTCTATAAGACCACATCGTTGCTCAAATGCTCAGTCCATGATAATTCTTAGCATCCTTCTGCAGAACCACATCTCCGTCGCCTCGAGTCACTTCTTTATCTTTGAAGAAATCCTCCAACATTCGTTGCTGTAAAGTAGAACAGATGTCATATATCTTTGTTAGAGATACCCAATCTTCTCATTAGTGTTCAAACGATTTTATGTTGCCTTGTAAACGATTATTTTTCCTCTCTAAAACCGTTTTTCCAAAGACAAAATGTTTCAAGCCACATACCCGAGTTCTATTATTTCTGTCATTTACAGCTACAACACCGCATGTGATATACACAGGAGCGAATCAATCTTACCAACTTCGTATTTCATTTGCATGAAATAAGTTCTTCTTCCCAAGAGCTTTTAATTTACAGAACAGCCTCTACTGACAATGCTTCTCGGAATATTATAATTTTAACGTCGTCATTTCTTGGACCAACCGTTGCCTAACAAGCGTAACGTCATAGATTCTGAGTCTTACTACTCTGTCTCCACCTATGACCAGACAGCAAGCTCATTTAACAAGTCACTAACTTGAGGGGCCCTTGTGCCTGACACTGGGTAAAATGTTAATAAAATACGTCAAATAAATAAATATTCCTTTTATTTTAAAATTAAATAAATCTTACGATCGTTTCAACAATTATAGATTAATGACAAGATAAATTATATATATATATATATATATATATATATATATATATATATATATATATATTGATTATAGTGGTGAAGGTCTCGTGTAGGTCCATCCACACTTTTTGAAGGGCCGAATACAGAGACATGGTGCACCGAATGTCACAAGGTTCCCAAACGACCCTCCGCAGGTTTTGAATTCAGAGTTGTCCTTCTCCTAGACCAGTTGCCATCCAAAGCTATATAACCCAATCTGTCCTGCTATTTTACCAATAGCTGGAGGGAATATTCATAGTATTTCCATATTTTGAAATATATATATATATATAAATCATTTACCACAAAATTTTCACATGGAAATACAGAATTAAGTAAAATTGCATCATGATATATATTATTATTTAGTATATTTCCACCCCACACACGCACAAACCCAGATGGATATAAGTTAAACGAAAAACCATCATATATTGAAAATTTCATGTCAAGATTCCCGCTATGAAGTGATACTCAGAACGTTTGGTGAACCGTCAGAGTATCAGTTTACAACATCATACAATGCCGTTCTTTCTCTGCAATCACTTTTTTTTCTTTTACTTTAGATTCTTGGGCTATTCCAGGATTATTTAATTTTCCTCCTTGAAATATCAAAATTATTGAGTTCGGTTAATAAGTTGTATTTGGCTCCTCAATTTTTGACATTTCTTTTACTCCAAAGTCTTATGCAGAGTTCTCTCTCTCTTTCTCTCTCTATTCTCTCTCTCTTTCTCTCTCTTCTCTCTCTCTTTCTCTCTCTCTCTCTCTCTCTCTCTCTGTCTCTGTGTCTATATATATATATATATATATATATATATATATATATATATATATTATTTTATTTTTTTAATATATATATATATATATATATATATATATATATATATATATATATTAAAATATAAAATAATGTAATAATAAAAAAGGAGCCGCCCAGAAAGGCGTAAAATATATATATATATATATATATATATATATATATATATATATATATATATATATATATATGAAAAATATGAAAAAAAATTCTTAGGATGCAATTATGCTGTATTAATGTTAATATAATGTCAACGTCGGACGTTTCGGTCTATTTTAGACCATCATCAGGACATATTCATAAAACATAATTAACTTTAGAACATATACTAATATATTTATATTTTATATATTTTATGAATATGTTCTGATGATGGTCTAAAATAGACCGAAACGTCCGACGTTGACATTATATTAACATTAATAAAGCATAATTGCATATTAAGATTTTTGTTTGTTTTTTCTGTATAATTTTCTTCATACTGTTGGATCTATATCCATATATATATATATATATATATATATATATATATATATATATATATATATATATATATATATATATATATATATATAATATATATATATATGTGTCTCAGATTTAATGACGTTTATCCTATGTGTTGTTTATTACAGTTAAAGCAGTTACTTGAGCGTCCATAAAATACCTAGCTTTTCCTGTCTTTATTGGGTATGGTATATTTTGAGGCATCCCTTTTTTCCACTGTTCGAAAAAAGTGTTCGCGTAACAGGAGGGTCATTTCTTATTGTCACATTTCTGCCTTTATGCGCAGCAGAAAGAAGCTCTGCACTATATCATTAAATTTTATAACTGTGGTTGACTTAATACAGCTTTGAATATGTTAAAATCGCTTCAGTGCACTGAGAATTAGGTGGAGCCGGTGATCATCGAAGCGCTTGTAGTGTTGTTAAGGATATGACGTAAGATTCGCCTCCACCAACGACTATAGATATCAGCTTTCTTCAGATGAATGATTGTTTATTGTATATCATTTAAATAATCTAATAGCACAGTTAATTTGTGAGAGAAATATTTTCGCTCCTCACAGCTAAATTGTTTTGATTTGCTTTGTGTTTTAACGTTAGCGAATATCACTTTTGTATTGTTATATTTCCACTTCATAATATTTCCATATTTTGAAATGTCTTTTTTCGCTTCTCTAAATTGATCATAGACAGTATAAGAACTCAACAGTAGATATGAATAGAAGTCTTCCAAAAACCCTGTCGTGGATCTTAATATTACCAGAGGAGAATAGAGACGTACAATAAAGATACATGGGGCCGTAATGTATTCGAAGTTACACAATATCTGCTTTAAACTGCAGACGAAGGATGTAAGTATCAGAATTAACGTTTTAAATCTTATCATTATTTCTGTCACGAATTTTTGAGGAATTCGTTGTGGACAACATTGCATGTCGTTTCTGCCTCTCTGTGTTGTTTGGAATCTTTCAAAGTTTCCTCGCCAATATAATCTGAGATGATGGCAATGTATCTAATAGTTTGTAAATATTTTATATAAGTTTATAATAAATTTGTTTCTTTACTTTTTTATGTTTTTTTAATTTTTTATGCATTTTTATTTTATTATTTATATTTCTATGTTTATAAACTTTTATTTTTTTTTATTTGTTTTTATGATTTTCACTCTGTCCTTTCTGATAACTTAAATATATGTGTCATATATTTTAAATGAATTTCGGTATATTTATAACATAAACGCCAAGCTGTATTTGAGATCAATACTTCTGTATTGTGAAGGGGTTATAGTTCAAATTAAGCCTTCAACTGACATTTTCTTAAATTCAAAAGACTGAGGTGGCTCATTATAGAACATGACTCTCATGAAGAATCAGCTGCAGCTCCCATAACTTTTCTTTGTCTGCGTGACGACAGAATAAATCTATAGAAGATCTCTTAACTAAACGTAATTCTGCCTTTGAAAGATCTAAGAAAAACATTGTGTTCTGCTTTGTGATAACACAAACGATGATACAAAAAGTAAATAAGCAAATAATTTTACATGAACTTCTGAAATCATGTGATGTTCCTTTTTTTTTGATTTATCAAAGGCAGGTGTTATTTTATTTGCTCTTCCTTCTCTCATTACCTAAACTAATGAGGGTCACAAATCTCCTCTCCAATTTTAGCTCTTGTCACGTCTTAGCTAAAAACATAATTCTTTTTATCCATGATTATGAAAATATACACGAACGCTAAGATGTTCACCGGAATATTTTATGACGTATCGTTCTATTTCTTTCCTCTTTCCTAGATCTATTTTTTTTGCATTAACGCAGGTTTCCGCCATGGCTGTATTCTTGGACATACGTTTTTCCTAATTTTCATGAGAGACTGTCTTGGCGGCTTCAGCTCTCAACTCCGTATTTATGTTGCAACTATTTACTCCTGTCGTCATAGTAAGTCTAATCGGTTCCATGAACTTGAATTGCAGTTGCACTGAATAATGACTAAAGATCTGTCGTTAACGTCAGCAATGAATGGCTTGTTAAATATAATTCCTACAAAACAAAACTTACCTCTAGTATTCATCTTAATGGCCCCTTTCTACATTCCATCATTAAGGTTGATCCTAACCTCCAGTGGATTCACGCAGTCCAGTGAGCCGTCTCGGCTTAACTTTGTCTGCTGAAATTAAGTGCAAAAATTATATTAAATCAATTCCTAAGTCTACTACTAGGAAATGTGCTTCATTGTTATGTCTTGCTTGTCGATTTTTATCTCCAGAATCTATCTTACATATTCATAAGTCTACCAAATAATACATCATATATTACTACCACTTATGGTTAGATGCTCACGTTATATATTTACATATTCTTGATAAAATCCAAAGGAGAATCTACAATGTCGTTGGTTCTGATTTGGTCACCCGGCTTCATTCATTTCTCGACCGTCATAAAGTAACTTCCCAGTGCATTTTGCAGAAATGCTTTAATAGTAATTGTCATGGTGGATTTTTCAATATATTACATAGACTTTATGAATGTATGCACTGTAGCAGATTGGCAAAAAGACTTCATCATTTCATAGATTAATTGGCTGGATATAAACTTAAGTTCTTTGATAACATTTTCTTTCTTGGAAACAATGAAAATACACTCACATGGCATGCTTTACAAGACACAAAAATGTGAACAGCACAATGTATTCTAAACATGTGAGGGAAATTAAAAACAAAGACCGTATCACACAAAATATGTGATGGAAAATAAGAAAATATCCTCAACCAAGAACAATAAATCCCCACCCGCCAAAATATAACCTCTGTCTGGAGGAGCAAATCAACTTCACAGCCTCCCCCCAAATCCTTTCAAATGCAGACATAAAACAATTTTTTACTACGTTACATAATATTCGAAAACTAATAACAAAAAAATTTGATAAAATAAAATAAATAAAAATAAAAAATAAAGAAATGAAAAACAAAAAAAAGATAAATAAGTATAATAAATTAATTCAAAACAATAAATAAGAAAATAAATTAAGTAAATAATAAACAACTGAATAAACTATGAATGCAAACATAAGCACAATTAAACGCATTTATAACATTCAACAACATATAATAAAACAATCAATAAAAAAATTTACAAACGACAATATAAAATAATCACAATAGTATATTCGATAACACAGTTATTTCCATCCAATAGTCCCTAGAATAATTTGAAATAATAAAGTTAGCGCTCAGACAACAAGCGTTAGAATAATATAATAAAGCTACACATAATGCATCACTGACCAGCATATACAAATAGTAAAGCCAAAGCACATGGTAGATGGACTGATTGTGTTTAAGAATGAAACTGACTGTCATCGCTGCGTGTTTATCTCAATATTCACATTTATATTTACGGTTTATCTCTGATATCGAGCTCTTTAATTATATCATACCATAAATATATATATATATATATATATATATATATATATATATATATATATATATATAAAATGAGTGTGAATATATATATATATATATATATATATATATATATATATATATATATATATGTTGTGGATTCCGGGATGAAATCCGGTACCAATAAATAACAAACACCAAGAATAAATATAGGAAAATAATGTATTAACGTAATAATACAAACTGGTAATGCAGGTTAGTAGTTCCAAGAATACCGGTTAGTAGGAAAATGACTATACAGTATTTGTTGTTGTATCGCTGTATGACTTCTTACTGTGTCTACGTGCTCGCTCACTGTGACTCTTGTTGGCTACGTTCGTTCTCTCTGTCTGTTACCTTACTCTCTGTTGCACTCTCTTTTCTTCACGTAGTAGTAGTATATGTATCTACTGGGTGAGTCCATTTATGTAAAAAGGGGAGAACACCTCAACAATATATATATATATATATATATATATATATATATATATATATATATATTCTGAATGGACAAATCCGACTATTATGTGAAGATAGTTTTATGTGTATACATTCTTTTTATAGATACAAATATTTATGTAAATGCACTGTTTATAATAAACAGTATTAAAAAACATTTACCGGCCTGAATGTCCGAGAAATCTTAGTCGAAATTATTCGTCCTCCGACAGAAATTGAACCGTTATCCTATACGTAACCCTCATATAGCCTAACTTGCATTTAACCGATTTGGTCACAGAGGACCGTTCGATTGGGAAGGTCGATTTTACGGTCTTTAAACTACAATATTACAAACTTGTTAACCGAATATAAAAATGTCTTTATATATATATATATATATATATATATATATATATATATATATATATATATATATATATATAAATCGATTCTCCCGTTGGATTCGACGTATGAGGGTCAAGCAGATCAGTTTCCAGGAAACTGACAGCCCGATAGCGGCACATGAGATTCGATTATATATATATATATATATATATATATATATATATATATATATATATATATATATATATATATATATATATATATATATATATAATGGACACGTTCGCATTCTGACTATGAGACTCGGGTTCGAATCTCACCATGGTCGATTTGTCAGCAACGAGAATTCCTGATGTTATCGGGCTGGAGGGGTCGATCCCAGCGTGCGTTACCTTTGGAAAATACCGGAAAATTATACCACTGTTTCATCCAAGCCGTACCATAGTTTAACCTAAGACTTGTGAGGAAAATTGTTAAAATTTTTTGTGCCTCGATAGCTATGTCAGTGTTGTGGATTTATTTCGCAGTGGAGGCTTGTATTTTTACTAAATCTGTCTTAGATAGTTTCGACGTACAAAACGTTAGGAAATTTATATAATAGATATTGCGCAGAGTAATCTTGTTGTGGTCGCTGACTACTTTCGTATTCGACTAACTGTCGACTACTGTCGTCCGACATCGACTAACACTCTTACTACTCCTACTTATATTAGGTGGGAGAATCTGTTAACTATAGAATAGGTGTGTTTCACAATAACAGTTGGCACGAAGTCACAAGACATCGTGGGCGAGGTCCTGAGCGTGCTGGCCTTGTTTAAATTGTTGATCACGCTAGGTAACATGCTTTTTCTCAGAAACTATTACTAAGGTCTGCTCAGAAAAGTTTTCAGTATTGAATATACTCAGATACACCTACGCTAATGCCTGCAATAGGAGATGGCTTGCCGCCGTAGTAGACGGGTATCCTCGAATACGAATGGCCAGCTACACACACACACACACACACACACACACACATATATATATATATATATATATATATGTGTGTGTGTGTGTGTGTGTGTGTATGTTTGTCAGTTTGATAAATTATCTGGTTATCTATCTAACTCTCTATATAAACTATTCTTGTCTATCTATAGACTTATCTATAACTATATATATATATATTAAGAAACTATACGTGGCTTCTCATTATGCTATATATATATATATATATATATATATATATATATATATATATATATATATATATATGTATATATATTTATTACACACGTATACTTCAGTGGCCGCCTCTATAATTTCCTACATGTGTTTATATACTGTTTAATAAAAGTTGACGTCTACTTAAACACGAGTATATATAACTTATATTGTAATAAAAAATAGTCACGACTATTCATAGAAAACCATTACTTCATGAAATCTATCTACCTATCTATCCCTCTATCAATATATATATATATATATATATGAGACTAACCATCATTGACTTACACCGCTTTACATTTACTGAATTCATTTCCTCTCTGTATGCTGGCGTTTTGCTCCCATAATATATCATGGATCATTCTGATATTCTTCCAAGACATATCCAAGTAAACCAGCAGCTCTTCATATATAAAAGTATTATTTATTTACTTCTGAACTCCGTCAAATTAACTTGGAAAGCTTGCTTGCTTTCCAAGAATTGTATAAACCACCTAACATAGTGTGGTTTGGGCCTGGAAAACTGAGGTTAATTGTTATAACACGAATTATAAAATATACTGGATACATTTTGTAGATTCCGTCATCCACCCATGTTCGTTCGTTTTTCAGGAACTAGTTTAGAGTAATGGGTGCGTATGCACGGTATTTTGTGAGATCAGCAACATCTTCCAAACGTGGACAATATTTTCAATATTAGAAGTATTGTTCAATGAATTGTTTTACTTACGTGTCCTATGAAAGAAAAAAACATATCTGAAATGACTAAGAACTTGACTCGCCAACTGTGCAAAGGACAATGTTTCTATTCCTGATAATTAAACTACCTAATATACTGACATTATTAACAATACACGTATTGGTCGAAACTACGCATGCCTGTAGAACGAAGTATATTTAATTGCTGATTGGCGATTTGAGCTCTATTGTCTCCTCATTTTCGTGTCATTAACTGCTTGTTAATCGCTTCCGATTCTATATTTGCAACAGCCCTGGCCACCACAGTATTCATATGTATCTGAAGATATTATTAGTATAGTCACGTTATATTTGCCTAAGAATAACAGATAAATTTCTCCAAAAATAAGTGAACTGTCCTTTTAATTACAACAGTCAATGGGCATTAAGACCTGCCCCTTCGCACGGTTGACACGAATTTTGATATAACTAATATGATCAAATTAAATAATATCTATGATGTAAGTTGTTTATATTTCAGCGTGCAACCCGAGAGGAGTTAATATGCAATGGTTACAGTTTAAATAATAGGTGCAAATGGCGATCGATTTTAATATCGGTAAACTAGGGCTAATATCAAAGAGCTTGTTAAGTTTGTGATATAGAAGCTTTCAGATGGTTTTCAATACGATTTTAAACATCGATCTAGTTTTAGTATCTATCTATCGATCTATCTTCTGTCTCCTTCAATTATCTATCTATCTATCTATCTATCTATCTATCTATCTATCTATCTATCTCTATATATAAGTCTATTCATGTCTATCTATCAACTTATCCATCTACTATATATATATATATGTGTGTGTGTGGGGGGTGTTTGTTTGTTTTCTGACAATCTGATAGTGACTCCATCTCTCACAGTTATTTTTCTAACTTCCTATCTATCTATATCTTTCAGTTATTTACATATATGTCTCTCAGTCAGTTTGTCTCTGTTTATATCTATCCATTTAAACTATAATTATATAGATACATTTTAGAAGTGATTTTGGGAAGTATGGATGCATTTCCAAAAGTATGTTATGAAACTAAACCGTTTTAAATAAACAATGAAAGCACTTAGAATATATTTTTCAATCAATTGTAATAATCAGTAAAAGATCGATAAATATAGTACTCTGTAATTATTCACCATTCAAAAGATACATTAAATTGCATTGTTTGAAACGTCAATATGTTAATAATATTAAAAATAAAAAGATATTTATTATAGAATATATAGAATGAGCAACATCAGTTTAAACTGTTTAAGGAATTTTTTTCTAAAATTAATATTTGTCTAAAATAAAACAAAGATGTTTCACTGCATGTCCTAAATATATAATTCGAAACAAAGAAATGTTATTTTTTGTGATATATAGGTCAGGCTGTGTGTTGGGAAAATGAATGCACAAATCAATATCTATTTTAATCTCGGTTACGAGCAAATATTAATGCAAAGAGTAATGAAGACAGAACATCGTAAGAACATCTGGATCTAATCGATAAAATGTACGCTGCATCCTATTATATAAAATCCAAATTTTTACACTATTTTACAAAGCCTAGTAAACAAAAAAGTTAGTGTGCGTATAGTATTTAAAAGAATTTGAAGACTATAAGAAAAAAAAACATACAAATAGCGAAATTTACAAACAAATAATACCCATATGCAGAAACGGATGGATTATATTCATGTTTCATGTAATCACCTTCAGTCGCAATGATGGCGACAATACAGGACTTGAATCATTGACATATAGGCATCACCTGATCTATATTGATAATACATGGCTGCTTTCACAGTATCAACCATATTGTGGGCGTGTTGATCAATAACCCATTTAAAAACGCCCTACATGCAATTTTCAAGGAAATTTAGATGTGCCTAGTTAGTTGGCTACATGTCTGATGTAATGATGTCGTGCAGATCAAACTTGAATTTCCGTAAAGTTGTGAGCTGCTGAAACTCACACAGCCATCCATCGCGTACAAGGCCTATTCAGTGTTTTACACCATTTACTAGACCATCAGAGCAACCAGCAGCATCCAACGGAAAACCCTGTTAAAGGAAGTAAGGCGTCATTCACTATTAACCAGCCCTAAAGGATCACTAAAGCAGGAAACATGATCTGAATAATACGCAGGACATGGGAAAATATAGAACAGCGAAAAATAAAGATATAAGAGATAGAGATAATTTCAAGAAAGTATATAGATTATAATCAAACTTGTTAATAATTTATGGGCAATTTTGATCAAATACATTTTGGATCTTTGAAGCAGCGTCATGATTCCAACCTTCTAGAATGCAATATCTGTTTGGGTAGTGAATAGTCATTAGGATTCTACAGGTTTCTAGATATTTGAGTCTCTTTCCTTTAAGATAATTTCGTATCAACCGAAACAAAGATTAATATGAAATCCATGCACATGTTTTACATACGATGTAATAGAACATACCTGTCAGATCCTAAAAATTCCAATCGGGATTTTAAAATGGTTTGAAGTCTGGCCTTGAGATGGAAGACGATAACATTCTGATTGTCCCATACCGTACGCCGATCATTGAATGGTGCCTTTAAATGAATCAATTAAAAAGAGTACATGTTTGTTTTCAATGACTGACTTTACAGAAAGAGAGAGTGCCCTGGCAGTTCTTTTAAGAAATCAGTCGTTTTTATTGCAGTTTCAGCAGAAACTCTCAGATGGAAATGCATTTAAGTGGTTTATTTTTCATAAAATCTTAGAGATTTGCATATACAATTTTTTTCAAACGATTTGTAATGCTCATCTGAGATATGGGGAGTAACATTGCGATAACCCGTAACCTAAAATATTTTATCAGCATTTCGATTCGGTCATCACTAATGACAACGCACCTTCTGGAATGTTCACTGATTTGCAGATAAAAGAAAAAAAGATACACGCTAAGGAAAGACGTATGGTAATCATAGATTGGGCAAGGTATACACACACGCCTCGTAATTGTTGTTTATATAGCGATATTTTTTTATTTTTTTCAGCAATTTCTGTTATATATGGTCTCCTTCCCCCGCAATACGTCTCGGCGTCCTCGACAAAATGCAGAGACGAATATACAACGTGATGGGCCCTGATCTGGCATCTTGTCTACAGTCGCTTTCGCACAGATATGCCGTAGTTACTTTATGTCTCTTCTACAAGTATTTACACAGCAACTGTCACGACGAGCTATTTTCGCTTGTTCCCAGGCTACATAAATTTAAGCGAGCTACTAGGATGGCGTCTCGATCCCACAATTTCACTGTCGAAACAGTTAAATGTAACAATCTCCCTTGCTCAAACAGCTTCCTCCCTGGCACTTCCGGTCTGTGAAATTCCCTTCATCTTGCTTGCTTCCACGAAATCTATAATCTTCAAATATTGAAGTGTAATGTTAATCGACATTTTGTTCCTTGAATTGTTAACTGTCCATCTCTGTATCCTTTCCTCAAACACGTCTCTTTACTCTCGTTCTCAAGCCGTAGTAAACCTTGTGTCTTAGTGGCATTCCGGCCTTCCTCGGAGTTAATTGTTTAACAAAAAATTAAAAAAATATCTCGACATGACAATAATGCATCAGGTTTTCCTATATTTTCATATTGAAAATACGCCTATATATACATAGATACATACATATATACACACACACACACACACACACACACACACACACACACACACACACACACATATATATATATATATATATATATATATATATATATATAAACAAATGTTTGGAGGTACAAAATTTATATATATTTTTAAAAACAAGGAATGCATTGATTTTAATTTTAAAAGTCTCTAGGGCCCTTTCAGCCAACATCTCATCAGGAGACAATCGTTGGATCAGCGAAAAGAATATTAACGATAATGAAGAGCAAAAAGAGGGGGAATAAAAGAGGACACTAAAATAACAAACAAGTATATATACTTGTAACGAGGGGAGGGGAAATAATCGTGTAAATAAATTAGCGAGGGACAGTTAAAATAAAATATCCCCCAACAGATTAAGAGACTTTACAAATTCTTTCTGCCGGCAGAGAGAAGGTTTCCTTAATCCTATTCAGACCGATTCCAAAATCTTCAAATGATTGTTGGAATCGGCTGTATGAATAATTTTAAACCACTCTTTTTTAAACAACTTGGCGCAGGCTATATTCTCAACTAAATGTTGAGCAATAGCCGATTCCATATTCATGGGGGGAAGATAGCATATTCTATCTATCTTACCAAGTCGTATTTTGGAAGGTACGTGCTGATTAATTCTAGTTTCCAAATGCAAGGTTGTACGCCCCACATAACCAGCAGCACACTGGCAATTAAATTCATATACTAAATTACTCAATTTGATGTAGGGCAATACATCCTTACGAAAAGACGGAAACGCAGACCTAGTTCGAAAAATGCTACGTAAAGCAACTGATGGGAAACAACCGGAAACCGACTTGTTAGCCTGCTTAATTAAGCCTTGACCCCTATCCCCAATCCAGGGAATCTTCAAATAAACCGGACATTTAGAAGGACCCTGGATTTTAGGGGAATGAAATTCCTTAGTCTTCTTACTAATAATATAGTCAATAAGGGCCTCCGGATAGCCGTTACTAAGGATAATCTCCCTAATGTTCCCAAATTCACTGTCCAATCTAATAGGAGAACAAATTGTAAGCGCTCTATACACCAAGGTTTTAACAAGATTGATTTTCCTTGATGCAGGAGCAAATGAACGCCAATTCAAATAAAGACCCGTAAAGGTGGGTTTACAATAGATGCTAGTAATAAAACCACCTCTACTGCGTTCAACAAAAACGTCCAAAAAGAAGATTTTTGAATCGGTATGTATTTCAAAATGGGGATCTGCGTTGCAATCACCCGATATATATATTTTTAATTTTAGATAATATCTTCCTATCTTTTTCCATGGGTTAAGTTCTATATCATCGTGTTTAATTCCTAGGGATTATAGTTGGCTCTGAAAACCCAATCACTTTGCACTATTTTCGGCTTTTCTTTGACACATTGTCTATAGAGTGGTGCACATATATATATATATATATATATATATATATATAAACCTATTTTCTCTCCTCGCTGTTTAAAGACTGTAGATGGATTGCGAAACCGTTTGCAGGGTGTTTGAATAACGCTTCTTGTATCTCAGTGAATTTCTTTTACCATCCGTCAGATAGTGTTTTATAAAGTCGTAGTACTGAAGAAGACATACTCTGTTTACATAGCGAAAAACCAATCTCTTTTAACCAGGAAGAAGTTTTAATAATCCCCAATGCGAAACGTCTCCTCAGTCCCCAACCGTACCAATATTTTATTCAGCCGTAACATGTCTCGGATTAAAGATATACACATATACGCACGTGCGCGCGTATACACCTGCTCAACCCGACACACATACAGACACAAACATACATGCTCACACCGGTAGAGATAGATACACATTACACTTGATCCCTTGGATGTAATGACGTTTCTTCTTACCTGAATAATTCAGAATATTACGCATGTGTTAAATTCATTTATTTGTAAATGTTGAGAAATTCATTCGAATTCTGCTATTATTTCTAACCCGTTGCACTACAATAGTATTTTTTTTCTGCACCATTAATCTATAGATTGGTTATTGCCCCTGGAGACAATTTTTGTATATATAACTATTAAGTGAACTGTTGTTGGACAGTTTCATCTGCAATTCGTATATATCATGTGATATTCTTATGTATATTTCTTTCATCTTAGAAAAAGTTTGTTTTTTTAATTGAATCATATTTGTTTATTTTTTTGTTTCTTGTTTCCAATAAATACAACTAGGTGGTTGATCCAACTTCACATATATTCATTCTGAATCATATAGTATTTGAATTTTTCTTTTTCATACTCTCATTTTTTCGTTAGACTTCACATGTATTTTGTATTACGTGTATTTCCTTCCAGTCAAATGTCCCACCTGACCAATATATTCGTGAATGGTGTATAATTTATTGTATTAATTCCCGTTTTGTTAGTGGTATATATTCGAACATTTATACCTTTGTTCTTCAGTTCTGGGACTTTTTTTTTCTTTTTCCCATCGTGATAGTCAGTCGTGTTCTCTGATAAATTTTATTGCACCAATATAGATCGGTTCTGTCTGGACATATCGCTTTCCTCTTTATTATATTTTAGTTTATACGCTTTCTTTTTTTCTCCTCTGAAAGGTCATATTATTTTAGATATTCACTGTTCGCTTATATGCTAGCTTGCGATATATTAACATTACCTTCCAGAAAATGACTCTTTGCTTTATGCAACGTTTGATTTGACGTCTTCCTTTCCGTGCCTTTACATCTTTGTTAATTTGTCTCTGTTAATACAATGTTTAGCTTTCTGTATTTTTCATTTTCTTTTTTATTATCATTCTCATCAGGTCTTCAGCTTCATCAGTAATATTATCAACATCCCTAATATTTTATGTCATCTTTAATTTCCCTTAAAATTTTCCTCATTTACTCCATTCGTTTATCAATTGCCAATTAATCACATCCACTTTGACAAATTGCATTGATGTTTTTTTATAAGTGAAAAACTCTTTGCCGGTGTTCTTATTCAATTTCCACTCACATAATCATTAATTGATTATTATCAATTAGACTGTTCTTTAAATGTTTCGTTCATTTTTATAAAGATATTTTATGTCTGTTGATTAATTCCGATGCTATATCCCTTTCTTCTTATATCTTATTCTAGCAACCGAACACAGAAAAGAGTCAGATTCTCACGGTACCTGCAGTTATTCATTTCCAGGGCAGTAATGTTGTTTCAGAACCTTATCACCAAAATCCATAATGAAGCCTAACATGACACGCGGGTCCTTGCAGCGAAAAGTTTTGTTTCTCAGTTCTTATATTTAAGAGACATAGTATATGATGATATTTGGTGAAGGAAACAATTACACTATATTTTAATTGATTAAGTTTGTAGTTTTTTTTGTAAGAAGCTGCCCACGTACGACAATGTAATACGGAGGGAATGTCAGTAGTCCGATATATATATATATATATATATATATATATATATATAATCCAACAAGAAGGTCATATTTGAGAAAGCATATTCATGTATTCTAAAAAACATCGTTATATGTAATAGACAAAAAACATATCTATAATTTTGAACTCTCTATATATATATATACATATATATATATATATATGAATTAAATACAATTATATGATTTATTTTGATATATATATATATATATATATATATATATATATATATATATATGTGTGTGTGTGTGTGTGTGTGTGTGTGTGTGTAATAAAGAACTAAAATAATGACAATATGCAATTTCTCTTGTTTTTCAAATCAAAGTTTCATTAGAAGGTAGTAACCGGTTAAACATAGTGGTAGCGAGGCTAATTTAAATCGACATATTTTAACGTTGATTTGGTCAAATCTATCTTCATTGGAGTGATGATATAGTAGGCAATAGTTCGAAATATATGCAATATTACATTCAACGAAATGTGAAAAATTTAAGAAACATTGCCCTTTTTTCATGTATATTCTCTGCAGAAATGTTTAAAGCATTCATATGCATGGTCTTCGTGTCTAAATACGTGATAACCTTCCAGTAACCAGAGAATTATCTCTCGAGACTTATGACTACTCTTTCATGTGCTTCAGTCTTTCGTTACTGAACTGTAGTTATCTCTTGTTCCTTTATCGTCCAACCTCTTACTAGGACTGCAGTATATTAGATATAATAGCTGACAATATAGAAAAGGCACTTTCTCTCCATCTATCTACGAACTTCTTTGCCTTCAGTGACCATGACACGTGACTGAAAGATTATCTATTTTCTAATGTTGCTGGTATTCAGATATTATTTTTTCCATTGGCCAATTCTTTACTCAAATTCTAAAATTCCTTACTCGTTTCCCGAGCAAAAACCTAGCCACAAACATTTCTATTGATTTATTCCTTACCTCATTTCCTCGCTCTTGCCTAGCTTCGCAGAACTGCCCTCTTGCTAACTCTGTGATATTTCGTTCCGATCATGCATGAAACAGGAAAGTCCTATCCATAAGATTCCTTTCTCTTAACAGCATGCTGACTGGGACTCACTCGGTAATTTACTTCGTGACGGCACTTTGACTGATATCTTTAAACACCCAAATGAAAAATGCGTCACTGAGATTACTTTGTAGTTCAAAGACGGCATGAACAATTTCATCTTTTCTTGGGAAAACAAATGAAGCCGCAAACATCTCTATCGTTCTCACTGGAGCCACTCTTTTCGGCTATACAAACGTGACATCTCTAGTCACATGTAATAAATGTAAGTGAATCCTCGAAAGAGATAAGTCTCTGTTTGCCGAGATAATGAGACACCACGTCACCTCCAAAAATTTACTGGTGAGTAATAATAGGGCATTTAATAAGCGCAAGTTCTCTATTCCTCCCCTCTTCTATCAGTTTGAGATCTTTTTAGTCTCTGCTGAGAGAGCTGAATGCTTTTCCGGTAAATTCTTCTCAAACTCTACCTTTGGCTCATCAGGAGTATCACTGCCTAAAATTCCACTTAGAAATGAATCTCTGCTGAGTGATATGCATATAACCACTTCTATCGTTTCTTTTATAATCTCTAATCTAGATCCCCACAAAGCAAATGGACCCGAAGATATCCCTGAGCTACTCATTAAGAAGAGTGCTACTATTTTCGCTAAACAGTAAAATAAATATATCGCAGCCTCCTACTTACTGGCCTGCTGGAAGCCATCGTCTGTTTTTCCCAATTTTAAGAACATCGGTGAACCATCTGACCATTCCAACTACTAGCATTCCACCTCTTTTGGGGAAACTCCTAGAATGATTAAGCGTCTGTCATCGCATGGCCATTTCTTAGACAAGCAATATGGCTTTCATTTCTTCAAGTCAACTGCTGTTGTTTTGAAGATAATTGCACAAAAGAGTCTATCATGATTTAGATAAAAATGATGAGGCAAGACACATTTTTTGAACTGATTCAGTCTTTCCTATCAAATCGCGAAATGATAATTATCCTGAACGGCCTCTCGTCTACATTTGTTCGTATTAACGCGTGTGCCCTCCAGGGATCCATCCTTGGGCCTACTCTGTTTTATATTTTTTTGTTAATGACCTTTCCGATACCATCAGCTTTGAACTTGGCATCTACGTTAACGACACAACCATTTACTCCTGCCTAAATAGAACGTCTGATCAGTCTTAGGAGGTCACAAGTGTCCAAAACGACCTCTAGTCTATCGTTAACTGGGACAAAACATAGCGTGATCATTTTAACGCCACTGGAATAAACTTCTCTCCATTAATCATTTTAGAGATTCTTCTTTGCCTTCTATCATCAGTGAAATGACTAGTTGGCCTTCTCGAGCTAACGTTGTAAGCTGACATGAGATAGAAAGACTACACTTAATCCATCGCTAGATCAGCTTCTAAGAAAGTCGGTTCATTGTATCGTGCGATACATTTTTCTTTCCAGAATCTGTCTTATATATCTGTGTTTACCATTCGCCCATGCTTAGAATATCGCTGTCTATATAGTCTTGGTACCTTTGCTAATTATTTGATGTGATTCAAAGAGGAATCAGCAATATTACTGGTCCAGATCATGCGGCTCAGCTTCAGTCACTTGCTCACAACCGTAAGATTGCCTCTCTCTATTTTTTTATAAATAATTCCATGGTAATTGTTTGGATGAGCTCTTCGATACGATACCTAGAATATGTATGAATTTAAGCGCAATACTAGAATGGAGATCTCACATTTGGGCTAGCCCAATCTAGCTGTAACTTCTACGCTAAAAGTTTCTTCTCCCACACTTCTCGTTTATGGATCTCTTTCCCGGCTCCATACTTTCCAACAATTTTTAATCTGCAAAAATATAAACAAAATACCAATCGCTATCTACTCTCCTCTTGATTACTCTTTTCGTTATCCCCACATTAGTAATGTTTTGTACCTGATTCGCCCACACACTGTAAACCTTTGTGTTTTAGTGGCTTTAATCCCTTGCATGGAGTGATACCGATTACAAAAAAAATGTGGTTATGCATGAGATTGTGTGAGTGGACAATTTCCCTAAATGTTATTTTCCTCATGAAATAAGGCGGACCATTTGGAAAGTCAATTGGCCGCGTGTGGCCTTCGAGACGCAACATGTCCATGACTGATATGAGAATATATTGTTTTCGATCGACAATGAGTGCAGTATCGCTGCATAATCGCAAGCCGCTGAACGTAAATGAAGAGTTGTTATACGCAAGAGAAATGTGTGATTTCTTTCATGCTTATTTAACATGGTTTCGAAATTTAAACTTCTTCTATGTACTCTGCTAGTTCAAAACGTTGGCAATCATGGTTCTAAACATTTTCCAGCACTTTGTAGTTCTTAGCAAAAGTTGTTTTTCTATCTCTCCCAGACTCAATACTAAAATCCATTTTCACTAGCTCGTTAAGCAGAATATGCGTTGTTTTTTTTCATTATGTCCTATGAGATTCAGTTTTTATTCTCCCACTCTGTGCCCTAGATATTCCAACTATCTCTTTCTAATGTTAAGTATAAGTTCATTTTGTTTCCATTTTCTCTAAAAGGTCATCGTTGCTTACATGGTTTGTCCATATTAGTGTCAACATCCTTCTGTAGAACCAAGTTTATGTTGCTTGAAGTCTGTTCATCTGAAGAGATTTTCCAGCATTCACTGTAATATAGGAAGATTGATATTGCATAAGGGATCAATAAACTTTTCAATGTTTCTAATAAAATTCGACTATTTATTAATACGTTGCTTAATTTTCAAAAGCATAATCACACTGCGCTTTCGTTGTTCCGATTGCACTTCAGACATCTGATAAAACACTGACCAGATATGTAAATTTTGTACTTGCTTGAATTTGGTATCTCTAATTTATAATATGCATGATTGACTGACAACCATACATTGCATTTTCTTCCAACTGATGTCTAGTTCTCCTCTCGCTTTCCTTCCTTAAATTCTGTAGAGGTTACTGTAAATTGTTTTTGTGTCTGCTATCAAGACGGCGTCATCTGCATATCACATTGTAATGGTTACCAACAATGATTCCTGGGAGGATTTCTAAATCTCTCAGAATCGTCTGTATAGGTGGAATAATTACAATGAAAATACACATGAATATCTCACACCACTTTCAATTTTTGTATATCAATTGAATTAATTTTCTGTCGGTATGCTGTTGGTTTGCTCCCAGTTTAGGGACCGGGTTATTCTAATACCCTTCTGATATATATATATATATATATATATATATATATATATATATATATATATATATATATATTATTATTATTATTATTATTATTATTATTATTCCGGCTATTGTCCTCATCTTTGTCGTCATATTTATTGAACCGTTTCGGCCGTTGTACGCTCCGGCCTTCTTCAGGTGTTTGGAATGTCAAACTGGACTCTTTATTTCACTCACTGGGGTAGACGGTTCTAGTTCCACGTGCCATGTTTAATAGATGTCAGTTATCAGATATCTCTTGTTAATTTCCCTCTGAAAGTTCCCCCTTAATCGGGTATTCAACACACACTTTTTGTGTCGTGTTACTGGATCTAACCAACGCCTTTATCCACTGTGCCATGTGTCCTTGGGGAGTAATGTAAATAATATACATAATACATCATTTCAGAAATATATATATATATATATATATATATAAACAAATGACGTCATATATTAAGAAGTGGACAAGGTCCGACAATTTATTTATTAAAGACTTTTTTATGTTTAACGTTGTTATTTATAGATACAAGTATTTAAGCAAATGTTTATGATAAACAGTATTAAATAACATTTACCGGCCTTAAATAATAACATTTATCATAAACAGAGCATTTGCTTAAATACTTGTATCTATAAATAACAACGTTAAACATAAAAAATGTCTTTAATAAATAAATTGTCGGACCTTGTCCATTTCTTAATATATGACGTCATTTGTTTACATTTGATACGCCAGAGCAGTTATGAATGTACGAGATTCATGGAAGATTGACGTTTATAAGCATATATATATATATATATATATATATATATATATATATATATATATATATATATATATATATATATATATATATATATATGTGTGTGTGTGTGTGTGTGTGTGTGTATATATATGAAATTACTGTGGGAAAGTACTGTTGAAACTATTAGGTGACACTGACCTGTTACCTAGTAATTTCAACAATACTTTGTGACGAAATTTATCAAATGCTTTTGCATAATCTATAAATCATGGATACACACCCTTTGCACTTCTATTGGTCCTTCTAATATCATTCTGTGTATAAATATAACATACCGTTTTCTGTCTTTAACGAAACCGCATTTTTCCTATCCTATTATATAGTTTCATTCTGCTGCGCGCTCTATTCATCAGAATTTAGATGCTATTTATTCTATGTCTCATTAGGCTTTATGTCCGTTTGATTTCACATTCTTTTGCACCTGGTTTATTCACCAGTGCTATGAAAATGCATCTTCTTCTGTCTTCCGGAATGACACCATCTTTCGTAAATCATATGTATCTGCTGATTATATATTGGTTTCTAATTACACTTTAATTTAATATTCAATATAATAGATCGCATCGTTATATCTAGCCTCAATTATAGGTAAATCGATACACTAGATGTAATCGAATAATATGAAAGTATGCCGAATTTTATGATGCTTTTTTCCGTTTTATATTGAACTAGCAGTAGAGCCCCGCGTTGCCCGGGGATGTAACAGTAAGAAAAAGATCAAGTATCGACCATCATAAAGACTGAAAATTTAAATTGACAAAGACTATCGTTTAAGGTTGACGGACACGCATGTTTTAATTATTTTTTTTTTTTTTTTTTTTTACGAATTGGTCAAACCCAAACTCAAACAAAAACATCGTTATTAGTCTATCGTCAATCGTTATTAGTCTACCGATTGAATAGAATTTTATTATAAACAGTTGTCTTGTAATGGAATTTTTAGAGCATTCTGAATGTAAATATAAAGAAAAAAATGTGCAAGACAATAAGAAACATTACCTGCCAAAAAAAGTGAAGTTTTGTGGAAATCGGTTGAAAAATGTAGGAAATCCGATCCCATATAGAAACGAACACACACACACACAAACAAACAACCTGTGTTTTATAATAAGTATAACTCGATATCAGTTGTCGCTCTTTCATTCTGACGATGCCTCTTATTCGTGTTTTCAAATTGATTTTGTGCAAAAACAATTGTGTTTTTCCAATTTCTGGCTCTGTCAGAACCACCGCAAGGTAATTTTATGTAGTCCTGTGAAGTTTTGTTGAAATCGGTTGAAAAATGTAGGAAATCCGATCCAATATATAAACGTACAGACACACACACACACACACACAACCTGGGTTTTATAATAAGTATGATGCTTTTAGCAACTTGAAATCTCAGTTCAGTACTGATTTGTGGGTATCAGATTACAGATCAACAGAAAGAAATGATTACGCGGCATACTGAAATCCTCCTCACAGGCACAAAAGATACAAATGCATAACTATCTAGATAAGTATAGAGTAATATTGCTGATGGATATCGAGGCTGCATAGTAATATCTGTGATCATTAGACCAGACGTGTACATAAAAATAAGCGGATACTACCAGATTTACTTTAAGCTGTAATACTTCACGCTCATACCAAAGCTCTAAATACACACAAATATTTCTAAATATTTATATTTAATTAAAATCTAAATATGTATTCGCATTTCCTATATTTAGGTGTCCAAACACATGTCATCTAGTGTACATTTTCAGTGGCTCGCTGATTTGACTTAAATGGGAAAAGCGTTTCAATCATGGGCAATAAACAGCGACAACGTAAAAAAAACATACTTTTGATATTTAAATCTATTAACGCACTGCTCAAACTTAATTTATCCTGAGGTTAGTTCTTAACAAAAGGAAGAAACAATAATCTAAATGCTGACGAAGTATATTAAGTAAGAACACATAAGAGTTCCAACAGACAAACAGAAAAAAGAAATCGTTAAGTTTGAATATTTCTGTCTTTAAAATATAGTTATAACATTTCAGGAATAAAGTGATTTATGTAGATGAAGAGAAAGCTAATCCTGTATAGATAACAGTAGAAGTTTTCAAACAAATAACCGGCAGGTTTACGGAGGAGACATAATGAAATATATTTGTTCTTTGTTCAAATTTACAAAAAGACACGTGCGTGTGTTGAGTGTGTGTGTGTGTGTATGTAGGTGTAAGTCAGTGTTGTATGAATTCGGGTAAAAAAAACAAATATATTTTTTTTAATTTTGATTCATTTATATTTTAATCAAATTTTCTGTTTCAGATATATTGGTAAATATGAATTGTTCTAAACACACACACACACACACATATTAACACGAAGTGCAGGATCAATATTGTAGTGTTAATGTTCAAGCTTCATATATATATATATATATATATATATATATATATATATATATATATATAGTCATACACAGACAGACTGCTTCGATGTATCACAGTTCCTCAATGTGGCTATACATGTAATTGCTTCAAAACGACTAAGTTACCATCAGTGATATATATATATATATATATATATATATATATATATATATATGTATATATGTGTGTATATTTATATGTGTGTGTGTGTGTGTTTGCATGTTTGCATGTGTGTGTGTGTGTTTGCATGCTTTGTGTGTGTGTGTTTGCATGCTTGTGTGTGTGTGTGTGTGTGCGCGCGTGTGCGTGTGTGTCTGTGTGTGACTTGAAATATGTGAAATCATTAACAAATTTAGGGCGTATTGGACACCGAACTACATCTGAATGTAATAGCCGTTTAAGTACAATGTTGTACGGTACAGAATCGTTGACTCCATATGTGATCCATATCATCTAGCTGCATGAGTTCCACAAAAGTTGTACACGCGCGATAGATTAGACAACACGGTGCTTAATTCAGATCTTTTAACAAAAGGCAATATTGATGTTAATTGAGACTTACCTGATGCAGTCACAACTTCTCTGTGATAATCATGTTCCAATGATGAGTGACGACATAATAGCTCAGGATCTTACACTAATCCGACAGCCTTGGATGAGGTATTCAAGATAAAGATTAAACTCTTAACTGTCAGTATGCCTCATACAAACTTCGAGCGAGTTGTCCTAGATGGAATTAACTGGAGATATTTCTGCCAGTGCTGTAGCAGAAATTTTGAAATCAGTCGTATTGACCGGATATGTCCCGAGATCCTCGCCGTTGAAACAATATGTGAAATTGTCTGCAGCTCATGACGTATGTGACACTTCATGTGACAATCATAAAAATTTGAATGATTTTGTCGGAAATCGACGAGAGAGTTCATATATATATATATATATATATATATATATATATACATATCATAGATACATATATATGTGTCTGTCTATATGTCTCTGTGTATTTTTCTTATTTCGTTTGTTCATAAGCTAAAAACAGACTTTGAAATAATTATGGATCTTACATATGTTATTTTGGTTTTTACATTTATTTGATTAAAACCCCTATTTTTATGTCTATGTTTGTTTTTGTATGTAATTTCTTATGGGTATTTTGTGCCGTTTTACATTTATATGTATGCTTAAATCTTAGTGAGTTTGCTTGTATTTTGTTTTCAATTGTACACGGATCTTTCCGTGGTAATTTTTTTAACGTTTTTAACAGTGATCTTTTTTCTTTTTATCTTTGAATTTTCTTTTTTTTTTCTTTGTTTCTTTTCCCTTTTTGTCCTTTTTTCTTTCTTTTTCTTTTCCTCGTTTTCTTCTATTCCCTGTGTAATTCTTATATTTGCGTGCATAACTGTTTGGTTTTATTCACATGTCCGTGTTTTAGTATGCGAATGTGTTTTTCGTGCCATCAGCTGAAGTTCCTGATGCTTGAGATCTGTAGCGCTCATGTCTAATTTTCATATTAGCGTTGATTTTATCGGATATATTGGACATTAAAGAAGAAGAATGATAACACACACACAAACACACACACACAAACACACACAAACACACACAAACACACACACAAACACACACACACAAACACACACACACACAAACACACACAAACACACACACAAACACACACACACAAACACACACGCACAAACACACACATACACTTTATAATATTTTAAATCTAATAATGCTCGATTTAATTTGAGATTTGAAATCTCTGATTTTTAATTTATAATTTAATCGTAGATAAAATGTCAATTATTATATATTAATTTTTGGTTCAATCTGACATTAACTAACGATTTGTATTTAGATTATACGATCATGTTTTTGGAATTATCATATATTTGTATTTTGCTTGCTCATTATAGCTTACCTATTGAGGAGGTTTGATTTGGTTTTGAATTTTCAAAAACAAATCTATTTATTTCGCAATAAACTCCATAACAAGATAAGACAAGAGAAGGGTTGAAACAAAATGGCTATAAAAGTAATGATGTTATAACACATTAATGTTATATTTTTTGAATAAATTCTTTTTTCTGTTCTCTGTATTTTGCACTAATTTAAGATTAGCGTTTATTTTATATTAGTATTTTATACCGTCTACACTGATATTACACTGATATTACATTCTATCTATCTATCTATCTATCTATCTATATATCTATATATATATATATATATATATATATATATATATATATATATATATAGTGATGCTGTCTTAAGAAAGTTTACAGTGCTTAGGTTATATAACAATATATTCAATTTTTTTGCTTGAATTTTTTTATGCCCAAATAATGCATAGAGGGATGAAGATATCTCTTTTCTACAATTGAAATCAATATTTTTCTCTTGTTTGTTCTCGTATTTATACTTCGATACTTTACTATTAAATAACAGAAAAGACACATAACTTTTAAGACAAACAAAACACAACAATGAATGAAGTGCACGTAAATGACATTTTCGTGGGAGGATTCCTGATGTGGAAATAACGAATATATGCACGCTCTTTGAATACTAGAGCTGAAGTGGAAAATAAATTATATGATTTTTTTAGTTGTGATTTCCATGGAGTATGATTTTTGATGTTTATTATGAAGAAGAAAAGTTTGAAATATGTTTTTGAAATGAATTATTCAAGTAATTAATCATATATATATATATATATATATATATATATATATATATATATACTTGTCTAAATATATTAGGTCTCAGTTTTTCGATTACAAACTCTTATTAATACTGCTCAAAAAATGATCATCTCATCCGTTGACTCTTTTTGGTAAAAAACAGTTTAAAAGTTGCTCATTATTTACAATATAGAGTGATTTATCTATATCAGATTTTATGAAATAAATCAATACTTTTAAATTCACGAGATTTCTCATATTTTTGTTTATAAAGGAGATAGAGAACAGCAGCAAATTAAGTGAATGTGGGAAAGTTGCAATACTTTCAAGCACATCATGCTCACAATGGTGCAAATATTCCGTGCACGAACGCGTGATTCAAATACAATGGGCGGCAAAAGTCACGCAGAAAGAGAATGATTTTCCTCGTGATTAGAAGATAAGATAGATTTAATAATTATTATTTTATAATAAAAAAGAGAGAGAAGTTTTAATTTGTGGGAAAAAAAGAAGAACTGAATGAAATGTCAGCTATTGTGCACTTTAACCCGGTGGGAAATCTCACGAAAAGGAATGGATTTGGACATATGTATATACATTATCTTGGAGAAATACACAGATTTCCTTGCACAGGCATATATACATACCCTGTTGTGCTAATCAATAAACAGTAACAAATATACGCATGGGTTAATACATATATGAATGCACATATGTATATGACTGGCTCCTATTTCTAAAAAAGATTCACGTAAATATATATATATAATATATATATATATATATATATATATATATATATATATATATATATATATATATGTCAATTTACTGGAAGATATAACTATTACTAATTTGTTTCCTTTATCCTAAAAATCCTGATTAAATCAAATATCTTTGATTTTTACAAAATTGCAATACTAGTATATATATATATATATATATATATATATATATATATATATAGATATAGACTTTTATATATATATAACTTTGCGTATACTTGATGAGGTCCGTAAAAACGTGTGAATTTTCTTTTTCATTCTTCATTTCATCTTTTGGAAGTAAAGTCTGATGATCCAGAACCCTGTTAAAGGGGTTATGGATGAAATAGCTTATTACATGGAATCTTAACGTGGTCTGTCTTTTATTCAAAACATATATATATATATATATATATATATATATATATATATATATATATATATATATATATATATATACATATTATCAATATTTCCCAACCTATTAAATGATTAAAAATAATAATTATAAAACAAATCTATAATTATATTCATGAGCAAATATTTTCTAAATTTCTAAAATTAGCTGTTACCTTTCTTTCTTTCTTTCTTTCTTTCTTTCTTTCTTTCTTTCTTTCTTTTTTCTTCTTTTCATTCCTTTCTTTTTTTTCTTTCCTTGTAGAATTAGTAAACGAGAAATTTAACCCAAGTATTCGTCTATACAAAATTGTAAAAAAGAAAAACGGTGATTTGATGCTAGGGGTTGTTCGATGACATCGTACTGTTCATTTCTTCTTCAATTTTCTCTCCTTCTGCATGATCAGTCAAGATAGAAAGAGAGAGAGAGAAATTTCACGTCAGCACAGAGAGCTGAAAAAAAAAAAACCAAAAAAAACGACGAGTTGCTTCCGTGATGTTGAGATAGAAACGTGAAAGAAATTTTGCGTCTAGCATTACTTTCGAAATTTGTGAAAACCATAAAGGGAGATTCCCGTTTAAGTACCAATATGAAATGAATATAAAGGGCGAATCTTGTGGGTTCGATTTTATTATTAAATCATTAAAATTAAACAGAATTACAGTTTAACCATTTAAAATGTGAACGGGCTCAAATTTTGAGCCCGATTAATTATTGAATCAGTAGAATTTAATAAAATTATGTTTTGACTATTTAAGCCGCAGAGAACGGGAGAGTCTTGTGGGCCAGATTTTAGAGTTGAATCAGTAGAATTCAATCGGATTGCAGTTTAAATATTTAAGACTAAGGGAAGTGGAGAAACTTGTGGGCCAGATTTTATAATGGAATCGGTAGAATTCAATAAAATAGTAATTTGAACATTTAAGATGAAGAGAAGGGGCGAAACATATCGGACAGATTTTATTACTGAATCAGTAGAATTCAACTGAATAAGAGTTTGATCAATTAAGAAAGGAAACGGGCGAAACTCATGAAACAGATTTTATTATTGAATCAGTAGAATTCAAGTGAATTAGAGTTTGACTATTTACGAAAAAAACTGGCATAAATTGTGGGCCCTATTTTGTTATTGTATCAGTGGAATTTGATAGTGTTACAGTTTGACCATTTACGAAGAGAAATGGCGAAAATTGTGGGCCCGATTTTATTATTGAACCAATAGAATTGAATATAATTACAGTATGAGCATTTAAGAAGAAGAAGAGAAGGAGCAAAACATTTGGGTCCAATTGTATTATTGAATCCGAAATATTTAATAGACTAACACTTTGACAATTTAAAAAGACGAGAACAGGCGAATCATTTGAGCTCGAATTTATTATTGAATAAATAGAATTCAAGAGAATTACCTTTTGACCATTTAAGAAGAAGAGGACGGGTGAATCTTGTGGGCCCGATTGTATTATTGATTCTGCAAATTTCAATAGAATTACAGTTTGACCATTTACAATGAAATACGAACGAAATTTTAGGTCTATTCTTATATTGTATCTTTATATGTTCGCTAACCACCTCTATCGTTAAGTAATAGAACAAAGCAAAATATCAAGAAAATTACCAAACCAACCAGTGTTTGACAAACCCAAAAGCATTGGAGTTTAGGAGAAATCAGTATTGTCAAATCATAAACCATGTGAGAAACTGACAAGAATATTTTTATGCTTTATAGTAATATTTATCAGTCTATTACAAGAAAAGAAGTATAATACAAAATACTTTATCTCTGCAAAAGAACATTATTGTAAGAACTTCACACGGGAGGAAATATAAAGAAAATATACAAGTAATGAAAAGTCAATTACATTATAATTGATTTGAAAGGCAAGCACATTATGCTTGGTTTGAATTTGTTTCCTTTCATATTTACTCATTGGATAATTGTTCTCAACCCCTTTCCAATAAGAGGTAAACATTTTATTTTTATTGTTAATTATATATATATATATATATATATATATATATATATATATATATATATATATATATTTTTGTAAATAAATTTATCAAATTGAATACCCTCGTCTTGTGTTTGTTTATCGTTAGTCTCATTGTTTGTTTTGCGGTTTGTGAGTGTGCACTGAAAAAAAAGACCCAATTATGGACTTGGGTTGGTATATATATGATATATGTTACAATATGGTGACTATATATATATATATATATATATATATATATATATATATATATATATATATATATATATATATATATATATATATATACACTATACACTATGTGCTCGTGTTAATAGTAAAAATAACGTAATCCACTTATAATATATTGACTGCGCCAGCATTACTTTAAGCAGATATTTTCATCAAAATTAAATTATGCATTGGTCAGTCTTTATTCAGCATCTGAATATTGCTTCATTCATGAAACTTTCTACCAGTTTTAGAAAAAGTTGAAATAGGCCTGTTAAATAAGCAATGATTTACTAAACACGTGGCATACCGAACGAAGTTTTTTAGAAGTCCTCGCTATGCATCATATTGGTCAGACCGAGGGTACGTTTAAAACGAGATACTACATCCATGCAGCAGCGTTCAGATTGAGTTGGTTTCGTAATATCACTCCTCTGTGAAGAGATATCTGGAAAATGAAAAAATAAGAAGACACAAATGAAGATATGAGAGATCATAGTAAGGAAATGTAAGAGATATGCGAGGTGAGTGAATATTGCAAATTAGGTTAGAATATTTTACAATCTTGAAATCATATTCGCTATTGAATTATACAGTGAAAATAATGTTCGGATATTTGCAGGTATAAACTATTTAATTGCTAATATGGCACCTGGATATCATTCATATCTGGACCCACAAACAAAAGAACACTAAGGGTTATCTCTATTTAAGGCGTAAATCACGCGTAACGTAAAATAAATATAGAACATATCCTTAGGATACTATACTTATGAAGATGAAACTTGAGTAATAAATAGGAAGATGGAAAACATCTGAGAATATTTTTGTCAGTTAAATGAGAGTTGTATTGAACGGTGTCAATCATATATATAGTAAGAAGAGAAAATATCTGTCGGTAGAAAGACAACTAATTATTGTTTCTATCGAAACGATATGTATATTCCTTAGGTTCAATTTTTTTTGTTGGGTTTTCCTATTATAACTAAATTATCCGGACAAAATTATACACATGTCTGTGTGTGTGTGTGTGTCTGTGTCCGTTTCTGTGTGTATGTGTATGTAAACTTTTAGATGGAATATATCTCTAAAAGAACATTATGAATAAAAACAAATGGAAAACTTTGCCGTCAAGTTTCGTCCTCTAAGGGACTTTATGAAGGCCAATACAAAGATCTCATTTTGCAAACAAGTATTTATAGACAATAGCAAATATTACTTATTTTTTCCAAAAAAATTATATTGAATAAAAGCTCCAAAATATTCGTCGGGTTAGCTGAAAAGTTTAGGTTATTTCTGGTGGACGATAAGTGACGGATTTTAATGTCTAATAAACGAAAGATAGTAAGATATTCTTGATTTTGTTGTTATTGACTAACTGACCATATTTGTAAACCTGCTTTTTAGTACAATTAGCTCCTAGCAGATAAATGATTTGATTTTTAAACTAACTACAAATCATTGACATCAAAAACAAATATATTACCAGGTTAGATATAAAATCATTATATACAAATATTCTTGTAAATAAGTGTCTAAATTTACTGAAAACACTTAACTCAAAGAAAAATGATCTTACATTTCCCTACATATTAAATCATATAAATATGCCATTTAATCACTAAACAGTATTTTTTTTCAATTTCGATATCAGTTTGTAGGTAAGAAAATTTGGTTTACCGATGAGGTTTCCTCTTAGTGATGTTTTGGATTGTCTATTTTTGGAATTTGGGAAAAGTGGTCCTTTCAAAAATATTTGACTAAAAAAATATTCTTATTTCAAATGTATAATTGATTCGCAATATATCCAGAAAACATAATGTTACCTGATCTTATAAACAAATTTAATAACGTCAGAAGCACAATAGATTCTACCTTTGCATCTGAGACTAACAACACATTAAACATCCTATATATATTATACAGTATATAAATAATAACGATCTTTAGCTGGAAGTTTACAGAAAATCTACTAACAAGAATAACCTTATCAATGTTTATTCCCACCATTGTAACAAGATTAAGTCTGGAATAATTATAGGATGCTATTTAGGAGTAATAAGTATCTGCAGCCACAATACATACCTAAAGAAGAAGCATACATAGAAAACATTATGAAAAACATCGTATATCATAGATAAACATTAATTAGTTAAACATACAATTAAATTCGAAGACAACTTTGATCTAAAGAATGCCACATTTATTAAAAGAGAAAGTAGCTTACTTAGACGGAACATTTAAAATATAAATTGATTTTTTAGATATTTACATAGTTGAAAGAATTGATATTTTGACAGACCCCATACATGATTATAAAAATGTAAAAAAAGTAAAAAGGAAAACTGTTAAATTCATAATTTCATATTATATATTGAATTAAATTGTTATAATATGTAACACATAATTTTATCTCAAAGTAAAACAATTTAAATGTTAATTTGAAAAAATCCCAGGAACTTTTTACTCATTTTCTTTTATTAGACATTAAATTATGTGACTTATCGTCCTCTATAACTTAACTAGATTTTTCAGCTAAACTGATGATTATATGCGTTTCCTAAATTCAACAATTTTTGCTCTTGTCTATAAATACTTGTTACAAAATGCTTGCATTTGCCTTCACTTAGAGGACAAAACACGTCGGCTAACATAAGTTTTCCTTTTGTCGTTATTGATACTGTCAGATATGATTGATATTACATTAGATTTCAGAATTCTTTTCTTTGTTTCTAACGGTTTTTCTCTGTTTCTTAATACTTTTCTTAGATTTTGAAAGGCTTATTCACTATCCCAATGCATCTTCTGTCTTAGTGTCGCGCTTTCTGTCCTGTGTTAACACACCTGACAGGAATTGCATTTGTTTATATGTTTGATTTTGATATCTTTAATTTGTAATTTGCATGTTGGGATGTTACCTTTCGCCTTCTTCAATTGATTATTCGTCACTTCCTTTCGATTTTCATCACTATATTCTGTAGGATTTCTTACAGTATACTTTCTCTTTCTTCTATCAACATAGCATTATCTTCATAGAATATGCTGTTAAGATTACGGCTGTCAATAATATATCCTGGAAGGACTTTCTACCAATATGTTAACATGAGTTTAACTTTAAGCGTGCAAAAAGTTACGAGTATCTGGGCATGAATTTTTGTAACGTCCGATCGCTTTGGTAACTTCCCACTAGTGCGATGTTGAGCAGCTGCCTAAAACACCAAATACATTTTGCTACGTTCAAGTCTGTTATCAGTTTAAGGGACCGCACCTCGTAGAGATCTCATATTGCAGCTGGAATTTATTGTAGAAACATTTCAGATCGGTTGTGTGTCAATATGAGAAGAGTGCAGGGAATTTGCAAAATATTAGATGAGACCAGTTGTAATGATAAATGTACAGCAACGAGGAAAACTCACATTGATAGTTCTGATAAGTATTGGTGAGACCCTCAAATTCTACCTGGAGTTCTACATCGTGGCTTTAGGAAGTAGTGCTGCCCTGGGTCAAATGTTTGTCCGTAGGAAGACCCTAAGTCTGGCAACAGGACTTTGCTCCATGCCAGACAAACAGGAGAACACAGCTATGGCTGTCAGACTATTTCTACGACCACATCACCACTTAGATCTGGTGACCTAACTCCCTAGACTGCATCCCATTTGATTATTATATGTGGGGTGCATTTGAAGGAGAGACCAACAAAACACCTTGAAACACCAAGTCTTATGACAGCATTCACCAAATTAAACAAGGAGACCGACTAGAAGAGTTGCAGGAGATTTCGAAGCCGTCTGGCGGGGATGATTGAATAAATTTACTCGTTAGCATATTTTTGGATAATTTTGTTAAACATGTCATATAAATACGCTGTCAATGTTATTTTCGTTTTTGCATAATCTAGACGACAATTTTTCCATCGCATCATCAGTGTGTGTGTGCCTATATATGTGTGTATGTTTTGTGTGAGTGTGTGTATATATATATATATATATATATATATATATATATATATATATATATATGTGTATATATATATATATATATATATATACACACACACACACACATATATATATATATATATATATATATGTATATATATACTATGACATTGTAGATTTAAATCATTCATTTAAACATGTTAAATGTAACGTAAAGTGAATACGGTTTCAACTGAAGTCAGACCTACGTGCTATGACAATGAAATATAATTCAGCTTCACCTGACAATACGGCATATAGGCTTTAAAGGCATTTGAGCAATACTGATGCAGACTGCCTTAGACGATTTTGAGATCGATAAGGTTACTGAAGTGATAAATGCAATGTATGACAGCAGTGAATTACTAGATGGCCTCAGTAGATCTATCGTTATAGCGTTGCCAGAGAAACCAGTTACAAATGAATATGAACTCCATCGGACAGTCAGTTTACTGAGTCACATCACTGTACTTATCGTTTTGAATCTAATGAATACAGTTCTTCGCGGGACTTTACAGTAAATAACGGAATAAATGTACGGCTTTGTTCAAGACACTCTGATATATGTAATGTTATCTTTATTATCCGAATGCTATAGATAAGCGCAATACAAATGTAGAATGACCTTATACCAATATTTCGTCAATTATTCAAAGCCATTTATTAAGATACGAAATGAAAAGCAATTCGAAATATAAGAAAATCTTGATTTATATTGGAGAATTATTCATGAAAGTAATATCTTCATTTGAAACCAGTTTTTGTTTATAATTTCAGTTCCACTGAGCTTAGAGTGGAAAGATAAATTATATAAGACTGACCGCTGAAAAGTCGAATCAACACAAGACTACACGAGACGTGGTAAACTCAACAACATTATTCAAACTGCCGCTGATCCTTTTTGCTTCCAGCATTCCCTAGTGGAACCTGAAGTGATTATAAACGTAATAATAATCGACATTATTGATGTTGCTATAAACAATTTTCTTGATACTTGAGTAGTGGGGAAAGCCTTTGTGTCTTCAGGGATAAGAATAGTTTAACGGGCAGAAAGAAACATCTCACGGCTGGTGTGAGTCGAGCGCGTGTTGTAAGTGGACGAAGGGTCTGGTTTCATCCGCAATTCTCTCAAACAGATTGTTGATAAATCTAATCATGATCAACTTGGCTTTGTTGGAGTTCCCGGTATCAGGGTGGTTCTGTTTCATGACTTTGTAGATATAATAGCTTTCCTTCCTCACCCGTTTCTTCTTCTTGTCATTGGAACGGCTGGATGCAGCTTTCCGGCTCTCTTGATCATAATTATTAATGAAATCTCCGAGTAAAAATATTTATACGGCTACAGAACGCAACGAGCTGATATACACAATTCGAAAAAGGAATATTTGTAGAATCCTTTTTCTCACCTGAAGCATTTCAAATGTGCTTCTAGATGATCTTCAGTGAACTAGGAGACATACTCGGATATATAATTGGCGGACATATACTTAACAAAATATTGTGGAAGACAGGGTCAGAAATGGTAGATAAGTAAGAATAAAGAATAAACATTATCTTATACTCATATTAAATGGCTGTTTCTAAAGTGATAACTCATGTACTGAGATATGTATTCGGATGTCAGGATCATGCGGATATAGAAGAGTCATTTCCTGTTAACAAAAATTGGAATGTGTCACATAGACATCTCCAAGCAATTAGAGTTGATGAAATACTAATAATGTTCTATCGTTGGGAAGCTGAAAATATTATGAGCAGTATATTTAAGAAAGAAGTTTAAAAGCAAAGAGCTACAACGAAGGAACTGTTTATTACAATCTAAAATAATTAGATAAGATTATTGGGATGGATGATGAGTAAATATTATACAGAGAATGGTAAACTCGCAAGACATAATGAGACTAAAAGTAGCAAGGAAGCAATAATGGCCACCAAGAAAAAGTTAGATCATAAATGTGCAACAGTTAAAACAACAAATGGGCACCAATGTCGTGAAATGACATGCTGAATAAAATATAACATACATTACACTGAAATAAATTTTAGGGAAACTGCATGGATTTCTATGAAAATAAAGGCCTGCTCGATTTTTAATCATGGCTTACAGATAGATTAAAAGAGAACTGTTGATCTCCGGTCAAAGTTTGTGAGAGATTACATAATACACTTGTATCAGAAAGATGAAAAAGTCTTCTTTTGAAGAGTATAGTTGAATTATGCCTTCATATATTGAAAAAATGGCCTTTGGTCAAAAGTAACAAAATTTCAACAAGTCTCTTTCTTATTTCTAATTTTACACTTTCTCTCTCTTCCGATCTCCGTCTCTGTCTGTCTGCCTGTTTGCCTCTCTCTCTCTCTCTCTCTCTCTCTCTCTCTCTCTCTCTCTCTCTCTTACTAAGTGAGTGTGTGTCTTCCTCTCAGAGAATTTCCTATTTTTATAAATTTCTTCTGGTGTCGAATTCAAATATTTATCTACAGTCGAATGTATTTCCGAAAATTAACATTTATTTTTCCGATTAGGTTCGACAATTTTCTTCTTTTTCACGGTAAAAATCTTGACATACCAGAAATATCCACAACTGCGTTTGTATCGTTCTAAAGCGAAGTCTCCTCACATTAAACCAACTAAAATATGCTTAAATGATTATTATATTTTGTTGTCGCAATGTGAGTACTCTCTCTTTCTCTCCTCTCTCTCACTCTCACTCTCTCTCTCTATATATATATATGTAATTGAAATAGTGGCTTTAACATTATATTTCTTGTCAGCGATGGGAAAGCTCAGGGCTCAAAGCCATTTAATGCTGATCTTTGAGGAGGTTAAAATGGGGCATTCTATCTCCATGAATGCAACGGTCCGATATTCTCTCTGAAAACAATAACAATCACATGATAGAAATATGTGAAATTAACGTAAACGGTATGTGAAATCTACTGTCGCTTACATATGCTGCAAATTGAGACTGAGCGTGTTTACAAGGAACGTATTGAATCAAAGCATGAAATCACATATCAACTCAAGATTGATTCCGCTCAACCGAGCACTTAACACATATATAACACGTACACTGCATTACATGAGGTTTCTAGGCTGCCGCTCAGCAAGTGTATTATGAATAGCGCAACATCTGTGATTGCACTTATGAGCTTGAAATCATTGTCCTTGGACTGAGTAATCTGGCATTAGCCTGACAACTCATATTTCCTAAACTTTGGCGCAGAAGATCAGTCTTCTTTGTAGAAGCGGCCTCTTTACTCTATAGATACTTTCATGTCGGGGGGTAGAAATATGAATTATGAAGATAAGGAAGATATATAAGGATTAACTCTTGACATAAAGAGGTCAATATTAATGTATTCAGGGAAACACTGTAATTGTTCTACAGAGTGACACTTAAAGAAAAATGCTCCCTTCTTCAATTCGAAACATGTGGAATTGCCTTTGATTTGACACCTTGACAGTGTCATTGTATATACTCGTAATACATATGGGAACTGGTTGAACTAAAAATGGATCTAATCTAAACGTTTTTCATAGAAATAGCGGTATATAAGTTTTATCATAAAAATAGCCATATATTAGTTTCGTCATATAAATAACGATATTATAGCGATTTGCAACGCTGAGTCAATGGGAAATAGGTTGTAATATGGAAAATAAATTTAAAGTATTGTGAAATAAGGCCAAAATAATCAGTAGGAAGTTGGAGCAGAACGTAATATCCAGTTCAGTGTGTAGAAACGTAATAATGCTATAAGACCAAAGCTTCGTCGCGGTAGAAGTAGCCGCTGTAGCTTTCGTAATAAGTGACATTTAAACTGTATAGATTTGCTAGCCACATATCCTAACGCTTTTAAATTCAGAGTTGTCTTACTAATAATATGTTTGCTGATTAAAGTTAGAGAATCCTGTTAACTGTTATTAATAACTAGCTAGAGGGTGAAGAGTTGGGTTCATACATTGCCAAGTTTATTGACATAACGTGTTTTGCAGATGTTCACAACGCATTTTGCTGACACGTCTAATGCTGGTTTCATCTGCACTATTCCAATAGAATGATCTCTTAAAGATACCAATACGAGGTAAGCAAAATAATCCAAGTCGTTTTGAATATACGTTTCAAAATGTGGCTTATTATTTAATTTTAATCCTGAACGAGAAATTGCATTGTTTTACAAAAGTTAAAAGTAACTCCACCAGCACTTAATGTGATAACTGTAAATACAACTGTCTGTAGCAGATCGTTCCGAATGATCCGTAATATTATCAGCATCACTGATTGTATGATAGAATTTTTTTAAGTTTTAAAATATACTGACATTCAAGTATAGTTTTATTATCTATTTTAAAAAAGATTTTTTTTCCTGTTAAAAGAAACGTTATATGTTAATGGCCAATAATAAGATGTAAGAAGTTTTCTTCAGTTCAACATATTTCATATTTCTTAGTGTGTGCCTTATGAGTTTCGATCAAAAACAGATCAAACATGGGCCTGGATCCTAGAGAAAGTTAAGATCAATTAAAGATAATGAGAGTTTCTCAATATAAATTGTTTCATTTTTCATAAAGATTCATTAGCGGATTACATATGGAAAAAACGAAAAATAAATCTGAGGTTTCACTTATATTCAACAAACAAACGTTTAAATTAGTGGAACTTCGGAGGGGGGCTTCATCTCTCCTTGGCTTCGGAAGGTCATAAATTATACTCTGGTTTCTTTCATTTTTCCGAAGTCATTTTCTAATGAAGCTTTAATAAAAGTCAAGCATGTTCGTTTGATAAACATTTTCTAATTGTGTTTAAGTTTTCATATATATATATATATATATATATATATATATATATATATATATTTACTTCAACCTACCTTTTCACTGTAATATCAGGACGAACATCGGTAGAATCTTTCTTAAATTAATGCACAAACTCTTTAACCATAACCGTTTCCTCAAAAAATTACCAATAGGAACTACATTAAGTTTAGTTACAGCTGCACTAGAAATCTTTACCAATATATAGCCCAGCATAATAGTGTAACCCTAATCAAATACTTAAGCAACCCACAGCATTCTAAAAGTTTTACTGGGGGTATCAAAACAGATAGTTAGATAGCTGCAGTGAATTGGGAATACGTTTCATTTTCAGGTCGAGGGGACCGATGCAATCTATGTTTACTAAAAAAATTAAGCCTAAAAAATATTAATAATTTAAACTTACTTAAGAATCGTTATGAATTTATGTCTAAGTATAAAAATACAAAAATATTTCTTTTAAAATATCATAATCCTGGATCATTTTCTTTTCATCTAAATTTAAATTCAAATTTTAAATTTTAAACGTGCTTCAATTTCTTTTTCTTTTTTTCTTATTGATTCTTACCTACACCCCATTTCCTGCACATAAATCCTAGTACGGTTATTTACTATCTTAGTTTTGAAATATGAATCAGCGTATCTCCCAAGAATAGCAGTGTATTTTATTTTTTTTAAATAAACAATAATCCCGACGAGTTGGGTAACCAACAAAACTTAAGTCGAACCCAAATTGTAGGTATATGTGTATTTATTAATATGTATTTCTAAGCTCTGTCTGAACGTATCGAGCACTATTATGTCTACACGTCTTGGCAAAATATATTAATTATTTATTTACTTACCTATGTATGCACGCATACACGTCCGTATACTGTTGCTAATATCTAGTTATTTCATTTTCAAAAACTCCTTCTATACGCGCACAAACACACACACACACACATATATATATATATATATATATATATATATATATATATATATATATATATATATATATATGCACATGTTCATATATGGGTGTACGGGTATACATAGATAGTGGTATGCATTTATATGTGTGTACAGGTATATGTATGCATATATAAAACTTTATAAAATATATGTGCTCGTGTATGTGTGTTTGTGTATATATGCATAATTATATACGATTAGACACGTATATGTGCACATGAATCTACAAGTATGAAGAAAAATGCTCTATATATATATATATATATATATATATATATATATATATATATATATATATATAAATATATAAAAATAATAATAAAATGATGCGCACATATGCGTGGTTGTATATATAATAATAATAATAATAATAATAATAATAAAAAGAATAATAATAATAATAATAATAATAATAATAAAAAGAATAATAATAATAATAATAATAATAATAATAAAAAGAAGAATAATAATAATAATAATAATTAAAACAGGAAAAATATTCAATAATAAAAGAATGTAAATACAAACAACATTTACATTTAGTGTGTAAATACAAGAACCAACTATTGCAGCAAAAGATATGCCAAGGATATATGGCAAGAAACCTCTTTATAAAATATATAAAGTTAATACTCATCGATGGTATGTGTGTTTGTGCAGCGCAAGACCAGAGTCTTTTTATAGGAATTTTCAGGCAAATATCATACATTATGTGGATACGACAAATACCAAGAAACAATAGACCATCTAATCTCAGGATGTTCTATATGCCCCAAATGAATATAAAAATCGTCAAGTGGGGCAAAAATGACAAGTGCAAACACTTTGGAAAATGTGTAAGCAAAACACTGGTATGAACATCGGCCTCTCTCTAGAAGATGTCACCATTCTATATATATATATATATATATATATATATATATATATAAAGGAATTTGAAAAAAATCAAAATACAAAATGGAAAAAATGATGCGAAAACATATGCGTAATAGGGTTGTATATAAAACAATAATAATGGAAAATAAGAGACATACAGAAAATAATAATAATAAGGAGAATATGTAATAATAAAAAAAAAAAAAAAAAAATTAAATAATAATAATAACAACACACCACGACCTGCCTTAGGTCTTTAAAGAATAATAATAATAATATTATAATAATAATAATAATAATAATAATAATAATAATAAGAAGAAGAAGAAGAAGAAGAAGAAAATAATAATTATAAAATATCCTCGATGCAGATTCTTACAATGGGAAACGGTGCTAATACACATGCATTAAACTCTCATCAAGCCTAAACCCCGCGTCGATAAGTTGGGGCAATTATTTTGATTCGTGATGTTAACCTGTCCTCAGAGATCCCAGTACATTTTCTCGTACTGTTTTGTCTTTCCTTCAATTTTTTAAACTGAAGAAGCCAAAGGGAACACACATTTTCCCGGCGAAACACGTCTCTCATAAAAGAAATTCTACTTCGTCTCATCATCTTCACTTTTGATTTGGTTACAATGACACATCCTACAAACACATGGACACACACACACACACAAACACACAGACGCATCCGCATATATATATATATATATATATATATACGAATCTGGAATGGATGCATGAAATAATTACTTTTGGTGATAAAACCTTCACATTACACTTATATAGTTATGAATTTACTGAAAGAAAATTACTTCACTCTTCGCATTTTTAGAAAACCTAGCTCTTAATAACCTTCAGTAATATTCCTGAAATATTCATCTTTTAGAGGCAATAACCAAGTTGCGAAACTTCCCAAAAAGATAGGGTGCTATATTTCATGCATTAGTTTGATTGACAATTTTTCTTACGCCTATCATTGTCAAGAACACGTTCTAAATTTATTATTTTCTCATTGTGCATTGCTCTGTTAGAATCTACTACACCGTTTTTTTATTGATAATCATTTCATCTGTTATGAGTTGCACAATTAATCCCCGATGTTTCACATTTTGCCTATATATTTCTCTTTTTACTGTATACCCAATTGTGGCGTTATTTTGCACATGATCTCGCCCTTCCTTATTCAGCAGATGTTCCTTAAAATAGATCATTTCTTCAGAGCCAGTTAATCATAATACTCATTTTAATAAGTTGGACATCACACTGTTGAAAGAAGAATGCTTCTGACAAAGAATTAATTATTACCATTAAAATATACTTTTTTTAACAGGAAATATACATTTCACAATTGATAAATAGAATATACAGAAATATAATTTAAAATTAAAAAAAAACTTCTATCACACAAACAATGAGGCTGATAATAGCAAGGATCATTCGGTACGATCTGCTCCAGACAGTTATACTTTCAGATATTACTTAAAGTGTTATTTCTAACTTTGAAAAAAAAATCTGTTTCTCGTGTAGCATTAAAAAAATGAATAAACAATATTTGGAAATGTATATTCAAAACACTTGGATTATTTTGCATAAGTCGTGTTGTTATGTTTAAGCGATTATTTTATTGGAATATTGAAGATAACACCATCTTTAGACGTGTCAACAAAGTGCGTTGAGAACATCTGCAAAACACATTATGTCAAGAAATATCCTTGGCAGGGTATGAACCCAACGCTTCACCCTCCAGCTAGTTATTAATAAAAGGTAACAGGGTTCTGTAATTTTAGTCGGCAAACAGATTATGAGTAGGACAAATCTGAATTTAAAAGCGTCTGGATATGTGGCTAGCAAATCTATATCGTTTAAGCGACATTTTTTATGAAACTCACAACGGCAACTTCTAGCACTGAGAAGCTTTGGCCCTATAGGCTAATGTTGAGAAAAAAGTTTTTCACAAATATATAACAATGACTACAAAAAGATAATGTGTGCACATTCGAAATATAGTGCGGTACATATTACATTACATATAATCTTATATCAATCCCTTCACAATGATAACATCAGCAGTGTAAATATAAAATAGCGTGTATAATAAAATTTCGAGCAGTTACGCCATAGCGTAATGAATTTTTTTTTCATATTGGCTTTTCTATCATCATATCTATCTATCTATCTATCTATCTATCTATCTCTCTCTCTCTCTATATATATATATATATATATATATATATATATATATATATATATATATATATATATATATATATATATATATATATATATATATATATATATATATATATATATATATATATATATATATTTACATTATATCGGACTACTGTCCTCATCTTTGTCGCCATATTTATCACAACGTTTCGGCCGTTGTACGTTGGTTGGAATTTCGAGCTGAACCCTTTATTTCGCTCACTGGGGTAGACCGTTCTAGTTCCACGTGCCATGTTTGATGGATGTCAATTATCACTTATCTACTGCTAATTTTCTCTCTGAAAGTTCTCCACTGCCTTAACCGGGTATTGAACTCATACTCTTTGGGTCCTGTCACTGGATCTAACCAACGCCTTTATCCTTGAGGACATCTGGGTAGGAATTTCTGGGTATTATAAACCTAATGTCTTCAGCAACCATTTTACCAGTGCTCATATTGCAATTTTACTGTTATCTTTTCATGCTTTTACCAGAGCTCATATTGCAACTTTTGTTGTTATTGCTTTTCTCTGGCACTCCTTATTACTGGTTCCCATATTGTATATATGTATATATTTGTATGCTTGGTCGGCTCAGGAGATTTTTGTGGCCTAGCATATGTGCTGATTCTTAAATTTATGAATATATATATATATATATATATATATATATATATATATATATATATATGATCGAAATAAAAGTATAAAATTTAATATTACAAGACATATTAAAACAATATTAAATAATATAAACATATATATATATATATATATATATATATATATATATAATTTTTTTTTCCACCTATTCACATTGTACATTTCTCTGTTTTAATATTAAATCTCCTGTGAAGCCTGACGAGCGGGAGCGAAACCGGTTGCTCCCCCCTTGTTGTTGTTTTTTTTTTTTTTATTATTTAATATTGTTTTAATATGTCTTGTAATATTAAATTTTATACTTTTATTTCGATCATTAAATTTTGTACCTACAAAAATATCTTTAAATAATATATATATATATATATATATATATATATATATATATATATATGGAGAGGCAAGGTGGAGTAATAGATTGAGGAATCGAGGAGCCATGTTCGAAATCCAGTCGAATCCGTCGTTACATTCACTAACGTTCTAATACACTTGGGAAAGATATGAATCCTCTTCTTCTTCCCCCAGCTATGGGTAAATAGCCGGGTAGACTGGGTTCTATAGCCTTTGGCGGCAACTAATCCAGGGTAAAGGCAACTCTGAATTCAAATCCTGCGGAGGGTCGTTTGGGGACCAGTGGCACGTAATTCACCTGATTCGGGGCTTCAAAAAGTGTGGATGGTTCTGCACAAAAACTTCAACCATATAATCAAATCACATGTGCTGGTGTCGGACTGTCGGTTCCTAGAAACTGAACTGCTTGACTCTCCTACTTCGAATTCGACCTGAAAATCTATATATATATATATATATATATATATATATATATATATATATATATATATATATATATAGGGCATAAAAAAGCAAGACATTTTATATTATAGGCCAAAGATTTAAATAAAAACAAAAACACACACCAGTCGAATTCATCTGAACAGTTAACGGGGGAACACAAATTATGAAGATAGAGAAAAAAAAATGCTGATGGATGACGTGAATGAATGGATATGGAGGAAAAAAAAAAGACCTTATAAAATTATACAACAAAGATGCTGTTACGAATTGATATCAAAACGGAAAACCAGTTCAACGAAAATCCATCGCACAAGTGGGATTTTATAAAGTGATCCGAAGACCCATACATATTTATAGATTTATTAGGTAGGTACGTGCTGTTTAATTCTAACGTCCAAACGCTGTGTCGTTCTACCTATGTAGTCGCATCCACAACTATATTTGAAATGGTAAACAACAGAATTAATATGTTGGGGTGGGGGTAGAACATCTTTACACATAGATGAAAGTACAGACTTAGTTTGAAAGACAACACGAACGTTCGCTGCAAAATAACACTCACGTGAACTACATGAAATACGCTTGGCGAATGATTCACTAATCCTACCCAACCACAGTAAACGAAGATAGACCGGACATTTACCCACTAGGTTTGATTTCATTGAACCTGACAATCTTATCCCGAATAACCGATTGAACAATGTTCAACGGATAACAATTGTTCACAAAGATCTCAGTTAAACAACTGATTTCATCTTTCAAGGTGTTATTTGAAACATTTTCGAATATATTTAAATATTTCAATAAAAGTTACTCCCCTGAGTCAATTAGAAAATGGAATAAAATTTTTCTGCTTTGGTCTAAAATTGAAACATTGAAGGTGAAGAAAACTTTTTACATTCTTGTCTTCAGCACCAGGTTTGCCCGTCTTTTATTTCCTTTCGGATTAGGCGGGCAAAGTTGTTGTCTGGTTGGAGCATAGAGAGAGCCTTTATTAAGGATTTTCTCTTACAATTTACTAACCAGTATTCGGGCCTACAAAGAAGATATCATCTGAGGCAGGTAATTATTTATCATATTTTGATAAGATCCGCTTTACCCGTTATGTTGGTCTGATATCTGCGCGCTGTCGTTCTAAGATGGCTAGCAGTTTTCCGAATAAGTTTAAACATCTTATCTCCAAGAGATTTGGCTGTATGTTCGAAGCAAACGCTACAAAAAATGTAGTTAATTTGTCCTCTTATTCTCCTTCAGAGATTGAGCTTGCTATCTTGGCCCATGGCCTAGACTTTAGCATCCCTTTTACTTCTATTAGTAGGGAGAATATATTCTTTCTGAATTTGAAGTATTTTATGCTCAACTCTCGAAGGTTCAACCTGAGTCTGGTGATAAATCCAGCGACCTTCGAGCCAAATTGAATAATTTGGCTCATTCTTATGCTAGTTCTCCTATTTCCTTCTCTGAATGGAAATGGAGAAGTGAACACTATAAGGATATTAGATTCCTTAAGAATAACCATTCTTTGGTTATTACGAAACCGGATAAGGGATCGGGTGTTGTCCTCATGGACCGCCATGACTACATTAACAAAATGTTAAGTATACTAAATGATCCTTCCAAGTTTCAACGTCGTGGTTCCATTGACACTCATGATTCTACGCTGACTTCTGAAATTCGATTTCAGAAACGTCTTGTCAAATGGGTAAAAAGTGGTGTTCTTTCTTCTGAAATGGTGGAGCAATTGAGACCGTCTGGGTCTATTCGTCCCCGTCTGTATGGATTGCCAAAATTCATAAAATGGGTGTCCTGTTGAAACCTATATTATCGATGATTGAGTCTTCACAGCATAAATTCGCAAAGTGGCTTGCTATAATGTTGCAACCAGTGTTGCAGCATTACAGTTCCTTTTGTATTAAAGATTCATTTTCTTTTTCCAAATTCATTCGGAATTGTAATGCCACTGATGGATTTATGTGTACCTTTGACATCTGTAGCCTCTTCACTTGTGTTCCTTTTTCGGAGACTATTGATATTTGCAGCGACGTGTTATATCGTAGTGATTTGACTCCTCTGAACATGTCTGAAGATGTTTTTGTTGAACTCATGAAATTTGCCACCATCTTTGTCGATTTTAGTTTCGTCAATATCATGTATCGTCAGATCGATTGTGTAACGATGGATTCCCCTTTGGGTCCTGTTTTGGCAAATATTTTTGTGGGTTTTTACGAGGAAAGCCTTTTGTTTGGCTCTGCCCGGCCCAAGGTTTACTTTCGGTATGTGGATGACAGTTTTTGTGTGTTCAGCCATGAATCGGAAATGGATCATTTTTTTCCCTACTCAACCGTGTTCATCCTGCCCGTAAATTTACAGTAGATAAGGAGATCAATGGTTCATTGCCCTTCTTAGATGTTCTTGTTGAAAGATCTCATTCCTCGTTTCTTACCTCTGTAGAAAGTCTACATTTACCGGTCCCTATACTCGATGGGACTCTTTTTGTCCTAAACGACAAAAGATCAATTTGATTATGACCTTGATCCATAGGGCGTTAATGATTTGTTCAAATAACACCTTGAAAGTATGAATCTTCGATTGCGGATCACTTTATAAAGAATCCCACTTGTGCTTGGATTTCAGTGTGAACTGGTTTTCCGTTTTCGTCAGAGCACACTTATAATTACATCTTAAGGTGTTGTAGACACTGTACATCATTTCCAGGCGACCTGCTCTTTGTAAACAAAGAGACTGTTTGCTTGGACTTGCTGTGCTGCGCTTCTAGCATCTTTGTTGGTATAATTTTTATAATTATATTTCTTTTCTCCTTGTCCATTCATTCACGTCATCCATTTTTTTTTTGTTTTTTTTTTTCTCTCTTCATAATTTGCGTTCCCCGTTAACAGTTCTGATAAGAGGGGACGGAACCGGTCGAGTGGTGTGTGTTTTTGTTTTTATTTTAAATCTATCATGGTCTATAAAATAATATTTCTTGCTTTTTATGTCATAATACGTTTCTGTACTGTTTGAAATATATATATATATATATATATATATATATATATATATATATAAATGTATGTATGTATACATGTTAAGGAAAAAGATAGAGAATGATTGTTGGAATTATATTGTTATAGAGTAACATGTAAAATTGATATTTAATCTCTAATAATTAATTTGAGATTATGTAAACAAGTTCTACTAAAAGTGTGTTACGCGTACCGGTGCCGGTACAAAAGCCATCATTTGCCGGTACGCAGAGTTTTTTCTAGGAAGCAATGAATCAGTAGTCACATTCCACGCCACGGGAGTCTGTTGGGATATCTGACTCGTAACATTTTCATTTTAGTTTTATACTTATTATAGTTATATTTTTCAGTTGCTCACTCATGTTTAAATTCATTGTCATAGAACTAACGAATGCGACATAATGAAGAGCAAAATAGTGAGGAAAAACACCATCATGGTTATGTGGTGTGTGAATGTATGGGAATTACACCTTACTATGCCAACAGGGCATTCTCGTGGACATATATTTCTACAAAGTTTATACAAATTTTAAAATCTTCTGAGACTTTTATTATATTCATAACTTTTTTTTCTGTTACGAATGTATAATTCTATGTATGTTCAAATAATATTTTCTAGGGTCGTTGTTATATAATTATATCGCAAAAATATGGTACTGGTGCCTGGTTCACTGGGAAAACATTTTACGTCAATGATGATTGTTCTTCGAAAGTATAAGATATCAGGTCAGTGTTAAGTAAAGATACTCTCAAAATAACCCTGACATTGAACGCATGTAAAAACAACAAATAATAATGTTCAGACTGTACCTCAATCATTGAAAAAAATACGTTGCCAATATGCCAAATCAGATATTCTAAGAATCTTTGTCGTCTAGACTAAGTTATTAAAAAAGTATTTTTTTCTGATTTACTATTCATTGACTCTACATTTATGGCAGTATTTCTGGTATAAGTTTAGTACTTCTTTCATATGAATAATTGTTCTATTCATCGAGTAATTAATATTCACTGTCGACTCTATCTTTTGCATAACGATACACGGAAATTCTTTAAAAAGTCTTGTTGTATACATTTATTAATAAATACAATTTCTCGATGGAAAATCAGGCTTTAAAGTCGTTAATGATTTTCAGAATTTTTTTATATATTGGAAATAAATGACATCTCTATGCTTTAAGATTAAATGCAAAAGTAAATGTGTTTTCATTAATTTGTAACTTTGTGATAAAATGAAAAGATTCAACCAGTAAATAACAGATATTCACACGCACATACCGATATATATATATATATATATATATATATATATATATATATATATATATATATATATATATATATATATATATATATATATACATACACAAAAACTCGCCCTCACTCACCTCAAAATATATATGTGTATTGTACTACTAATGTAGATAATAACGTTCGAAATGTATAACAAAACAGTCATTTTATCAAACATGCATTAAAATATTATTTTTTAAAACAAAATAATGCACCCAGACTTAGCCCAATCTTCCATTTAATGTTTTCCTTTATCATATATTGGATTTGTCAAAATTGCATTTATAGTAAAATAAATCATATTCACATAGCTATATTTTGACAGTAAAATGTATAGATAATTTAAAAGTTGATTTCTTTTTTAAATGATGTTAGATGCATCAATTGTATTTGTGGAAAAGTGTAAAGAAATATACCTTTCTCATAGAAAATGTTATAAGTTTAAAAATATAAGTGTTATACATAGTTTTGGTAATCTAGAGAAATGTAATCGTGTTTTCCTGAGGAACAATATATCGTTTTTCTTTTTTCTTAAAAAACAAATGCAGCAAAAACATTAAAAAACACATGTTAGCAAAAAAAAAAAAAAAAGAAACCAAACAAAAATAAAAAAAAAAACAACAACAAATAAACCAAAAAATGACATTCGCAATTTTTATATAAACGTGATTAACCCACTGACTGTTACGAGAAGTAATTCTTTCTTTTGGTGGTTTTTTGTCCTAAATTTTCTTTTTGTAGTTATTTCTTCACTATATAAGCAAAGGCAAATTCAGCATTTCATACATGTATATAATTCCAATGACAAATCAGTATACAGTTAAATATTTGCACTGAACTTATCTGCAATAAATTCCGCCAGAAATTATTAGGGTTGGTGTAGTCGATAAATTATAGGACAAACACAACAGGTTGTTTAATCAATAATTATATCTAAGTATGGAAATTGATCTATAGGACTCTACAAAATAGATTTTAATGTCGATGGAAAACATCTCCAAATAATGTGATTTCAAATGTTGTACTTAACAACTTCACGTTCTAGGGTCGTTTCAAAGTTTTGTTCTCTCGAGCAGTAAGCTGTTAATGCATTAAGAAAACAATCCGAAAAGCCGCACGAAATTCTATTAATTGAATATAATCAATCAAATCAGTATAGAAATCGTTATACCAAATGGTAAACAATATAAAGAAAAAAAAAGAATTCTTCAAAATAGATTAGAGTTATTTCTTTTGTAAGGTTAACGCAATTATTAGGTTATGCAGCTACAAGGCTGAGGCATGATGTTGTATATAAAAACAATCGAAAATGAACTATTATTTAATTTGCGGCTGATATTCAATAATATCTGATATGCATATCATTCCTTAACTTAATAAAATGACACCGTATTCTACTCGTTGTTTGGCAAATATTAACTCGAGGTTTTATTGGAAACTCTAATTGCAAATGATGAAGTCTTAGGGATTACGTACGTTTTTGAAAAAACATCTACATATATCGTCAAATGCCAATGATGCCGAGTGTTTTAAGGACGTATTAGCTAATATAAGAAATTATATCAAAGAGACGCTGTGGTCAACACCAAGCAGAGACGGTCAGTTTAATGGATAAATGTGTTCTTCAGGCAAGTGACATTGTTTTTAAGCATGAAACAGGCAGTTGCAGCTTGTGAACAACTCAGAGTATATATATTTATATATATATATATATATATATATATATATATATATATATATATATATATATATGAAGAAATATAGTCTTGAAAAATGTCTTAATGCTATATTTATGGATAAAGTGCTCAATATCAGAGATAGAGCGTGTGTAAATATAAAAGTGAACATAGAAGTCAACACTTAGAGGCGACAGTCTGTTTCAAGCTATATGCAATCGCCACACACACACACACACACACACACACACACACACACACACACACATATATATATATATATATATATATATATATATATACGCCCAAATCACAGCTTGAGAACTTTTACACTTATCTATTCGTACTTGTGGTCTCACTGATATACAGAGATATATATATATATATATATATATATATATATATATATATATATATATATATATATATATGTATATGATATTACTTTCCACTCCTTCCTTTTCTTTCCTGACCGATCATTCGCCGACACCCGTTTGCAAAGAGAAAAAAAAAATCTCCTTGCTTTTATGCAACCACCACTCATCTATAATATATTGTCTCTCTCTATATTAGTGGTACGTTGATTTGTCTACCTTTTCGTCGTCGGTAAGTTTTCAATTCTTTTCTCTCCTCTTTTTACTACATACCCACTTCATCTCAACAAGATCATTCTCATACCACGTCGTCACCTTCCCAATAAGATGGTCGCGCTTCTCTTCCTCACCTACGTGCTCCATCATCAGTATCACTATCCCCTTCCCTCGCTGTACTATCACCGTAATCCAGTAAAGCATTCATTCATCCTACTTTCAGGATGTGCCGATCGGTTCCATCTGCAGAAACATTCTGTGACTGTACTCCAGTCACCTCTCGCCGCCCCCATTGCGTGATGCATCGAGAAACAGGCGGCTTGATTATATATATCCTCTCCAACTTGAAAGGAACCAGGTCGCCTTTTCGCTGTTTCATTTTTGGTGATGACCAGTGGATGTCTCCACTCGTTCTGAAATATTGCGTGCAGTACGAAATCACCCTCTAGGTAACCGAGAGGACATGTCATACTAATAGACCGCCTCAATTGGTGCTATTTGACCACTCTTGGCTGTTTCCGTCATAATCTTGTGGTGCCTCTCTATAATGCTATTTCCACTAAGTTTGCATGCAGCCCTTTATTATGCTGGCACATGTCACCTATCCAGTACTCTCTTAACTGGCGCGGACTTGAAAGGCGTGGCATTATCCATTACGGTCTCTTCTACTGAACATCTCTCTAGGGTTAATTCGTTCAACATAGACACAACCGTTGTCTCAATTTCTCCCTTTAATTCCCGTCATATGGCTATTCTGACAGGCCCTCGATCAATCATCGACAGATATGACTCATCCTGGCAATGCGTGACGTCAATCGTTAGTCTTACCCAATGATTTGAGGTACGAACTTCACCGGCGTCATGCATACTTGGTGCGGGATCACTTGATTGGTATCGTTTGGTATGCTCCCATTACTCTAAGCACAGTTCCCTTAGAGAGAGTCGGGTCTACCTTCCTGGACAGATATACAGTCCTCCTAACACTCATGTGGTGCATGTCTTGTAATTTTTGACGCCCACATATTCACCTTTGTACATGATATATTCTTTGGCTACATCTTTGGCTTACATCCATGTCAGCAAATCGGCCTTATTAGCCATTGTGTATATAAGGCTGGCTCTAACCTATATGAAAAACTCTTTACTGATATCCTCTTTAATTCCCAGTCTACGCTTTAAGAGTATCTCTGCCTTAGTCCGTATCATGTTCTTCGTAAAAACAGACTCAACACACGCCAACACTGTTACCGAGTTCATTTTCACCTCTATATTCTTCAGCTTCCACTGCAGTGCCACGTCGATTCATTTCATTAATGTTTCCAGTTCAGATACGTTAATGTCGTTGGCCTCCGCTTTTCTTCCTCAGCGTCTTCATTGACACCCCTACCTTAAATAGAACTTGTATCACACGAAATTACACCATAGTACATCTTTTCCCTCACACTAGATCCTTTTGCTCCACCACCTCAGCGATATCCTTTATTATCTTGAGGCTTCTGTCACTCACTCGGTCGTCGCATTTTATCTTCTTCACCTGTTTTTTTTTTTTTTTTACATAGCTGCATCCGACCCTCAACCATCCAGCCACAGGGTAGTGACACATCAGCTTTCCACATTTCGAAATCGAATTGTCGTTAACTAATCTTATCCATCGTAGGTGCAATCTCATTACCGCTACAGAACATCAACTCTGCAGTTTTTTTTATCCTTCTGCAACATTAGCTCGAGAGATGATCCCTCGTCAAGTGACTCTGAAGGTGTTAATATTAATCCATATTTTTTGAGGTGGCGTGTTACTTTTTCTACGTGCACACACGTCTCATTCACCAGAATGTCATCGATATAAGAGTTTGTGGCTGACACTATTGTCTCCTGCATCAGTACACTCTTGAGCAATTCCGCCATGATTTTTTGTGCGAGCTTCAACCCAAACCAAGGCAATAGGTGGTTCCCTTGTATCTCACAAGTTGGTACTGCCACAGATTCTCTGCTACATGCAATTACAGATTTTCTGATTTCAGATCTAATATTGCAGCAGAATCCATCCTCTGTTACAACTCTCACAAGTGTTTTTTCCACATACATCAATAACATCACGTCCTGTGTCATGATATGCATGTATTTAACTCCCTAAAATCTAGTACTGGCCTATGTTTTTGTTTTGTTTGTTGGTTAACCGCCATTTGTACGTTCTCCTTCCAAGGTAAATCTTCCAAATGCATGAAACTCGAGACAACAAGGGCCATAATTTTATATGATTTCATAAAATATAACATTGATGATCGGTCTGAACAATCTAGTCTGTGAGCACTTTCATTTATTGTGTAGGTAAGTTTTCTTACAAGATTTTTTGTCATTCTTTTTTCAGTATTGCCGCCTTTATTTTATTTTAGACTGAATGTGTTTAGGAATTTGCAAGATTTCCGTTCCACCAACGGGTTTTTAATATTCTTGTTTTGTACAAACACACACACACACACACACATATATATATATATATATATATATATATATATATATATATATATATATATATATATATATTTATATATATATATATATATATATATATATATATATATATATATATATATATATATATATATATATATAAAGAAAGAACAGTAAGATATAAAATCCGGTGTTCTTATAGATATTATTTTTACAAAATAGTGCTCAATGTAAATTTACAGAGCATTAATATTATAAATTAATTGATTTAAAATATGTTTTTTTCGCTACACAGTTCCAACCATGTTTCAAAAATAGAAGCTAAAAACCCCGAATTTAATTTTGCAATTAAATTTAAAGCATTAGTTCCATTTCATCTTCAAGCGAATTTTGGGGTAACTTTAAAAAATTACCGGGTTTTAAAGACACAGCTAAAATTACGTTTCCATGGTTACTGAATATTCTACTTAAATTGAGCAAGGGATGTCTAGATTTTCCTTATGTCAGTATCATTGTATCAGTTATTAGCTACAATTTGGTAAGGGGTAGGGATGTATTTTACAATGAAACCTGACATCAGTTGAATGGATGTCGTCTGGATTTAAAAAAAAAAAAAAAAAAAAAAAAAAAAAATTATTGTTAACAGTAAAAAAAATTCAACGTCATTATTTTTCTTTTATAAATTTAAAGATTTTCGGGGGGTTTTTGATCATAATACTTTTTATTTAACTACGATTTGAAATATTCTCCTTTTTAATTTTTATTATGCTATATTCTTTTTAAGAACAGTTTAGAATCCATTATATTATGTAGGATTATTTTAACATCAAGTTTAAGTATGTATATGAGGTTACATTTTTTTTTTTAAATTTATGACTATGACGGCAAAAGTGGTTACTTACTTTCACTGATTTAGTAAACTTTTATTTTATATATAAACCTAGTAATATAATGTTTCTCATGTAAGTACAAAGGACATGGGTCATTCAATAGCTTACATCTTATGACATTTCATATTAATTTTATTTTACTATAGGTGTTTTTTTTTTTGGATTCTTTTTAGTGCGTGTAGTATTATTTAAAAGAAATTTAGGTTAGAATTCATTCAATTTAACTACAATTTTAATTACAATTTCAAAATTACAACTTTAAAATTTTAAAATATTTTCATTGTTTAGTTTTAATAGACTAATTACTTGTTACTTTATAACAGAAGGAAAATTACTCATAGTAAGTAAAATTATTTTTCCATATCAAATTATATGTAAATTACAATTTTTAAACTTAAATATATATATATACTTAGATATTTGAAACTTACTTTGATATTAAATAGTATACAACTGTTGTAAAAGTTGGGTTTAACATGGTTTATATATCATGATAAAATACTTTCGAAATTTGCAAAGTTGCGGCCTGGCAACTGCATTAAATGCAAGTGTTAATATATTTGTCGTCTTCTTCTCGGATTCGTTGAATAGAACAATAAAATCATTAATGCATTTCCTTTATTTTATCAAACGTTAATTAAGCTGTTATCTTCAATCATCTTATCATATAGAGTTTTCCTTTTATTAATGCAAAACATATTTCAGTCGTCATTTTTTCGGAAGGACTAAACATGGTTTAGTAAACGCCAACTCGCAGACACACTGCACAGAAACACACGAGTATACGCACACACAAAACGCACACGTGCATATACACGCACGACACACACACACACACACACACACACACACATATATATATATATATATATATATATATATATATATATATATATATATATATATATATATAATGAGCTACGCTAAATGTGTTTCCCTGAGTGGGCAAAATAATGTTATTTCCAATCAAAATTGATGAAACAAATTCTAATCCAAATCCTTTTGACGTAACCCATTTCTATTATGCATTTTAATGCTGGAGGGAGAAAAGCTCGTTTAATATGCATGCATTTTACTAGATAATGTCCGTCAGAACTTATTTATATTATTTATGTGTACTTGTTGAGTTATTTTTACATCCGTACAAAAGTCGTGTCGCTGAATCAATGAGGAAATATTTTTTAACTCACAGACGCAATTTGTCAAAGCCAGATTGCTCAATATATGACAATATGCATTGTGTTTGAATATTGTACGCATATTCATGCGTTCGTGGCGGAGCATCTGAGGGCCGTTTACGCTTCTACGCATGCTGATACAATCTCTCTCACTTTCATAGACACAGCTAACATACACACACAGATAATAAGAGATATTGTACATTTTTATTATGGTATATTTAAGATCTGTTGTATTATATCGAGCATTATTTTATGAACAGCAGCACGCTATGTGCATTATATATATATATATATATATATATATATATATATATATATATATATATATATATATATATAGGAACATGAACTTGAAAGTATATATCCATATGCACATATATACATGTGACTATATAACTTCTACAAACATATAAAGTATATTTACAAAGCGTAATTTATACAGAGATCAAAGAAAAAAATATATATATATATATATATATATATATATATATATATATATATATATATATATATATATATATATATATATATATATATGAACACAGAATTGTATTACATAATTGCAAATAAATGCATGTCTACCTTATATAAGAGAAATGACAAAATATACATACAAAATACATATTAGTAAACAAACATAAACATGAATAAATAGCAAAATACTACTAACTATAATACCATACATTTCAATCTGCACATAGAGAATAAAATAAATAAGTAAATTTAGAAATATATTTTAAAAATTGAGAATATTCCATAATATAAATATACATAAAATTATTAACTCAAACAATCATTTCTTTTTTATATGTTCAACTTTGAAACCACGGATATGATTCACACTATAAACAAAACTTCCACCGCGGTGACAGATTCGCATTATTGTCGGCTTTAATGTTCGATATTCTGTTCATGCTGGCTGCCTTCCAGATGTAAGTATGACATTGGGTCATCATCTAGGTAAGGACCTCGAACTAGTGTGTAAGCGGATTAAAATAAGGTGATTTAGGGGACCACATATTTGGAATGACATGTTCATAAATTCACGACGAGCTCCACCTGAGATTGGCGTGTCATGATGGTAGACAGTAGAACCTTGCTTAAATACTGCTATTCCTGCGTTTAAAACATTATTTCAGAGTTTTATAGCAAGGCACATCATCTCGATTTAAGCAGTGTCACTGACATTCCACATGTTCATCGACTAACTGGCGTCTAGATAGATGTTATCATTGACTTACTGGCAAAATTCATCCCTCCATATAACCACTAAATGAGTTGAATATTATTTCACTTGGCTAGTCATGACACGTCACCAAATGAGTAATAAAACTCATTCTTGAAATAGAAATCAATGCACTTGGCTAATCACAAGTAACAGACTATCACCAATTCATGGTAGTAGCAGTAGACTGGCGTGTCTCTTCATTTTAGCAATTAATCTTGAAGTTGTTATTGCAATAGTCTCGATATATCGGAAAGAGGAACGTAAAAATTTGGAATTGCAGCGTAATGTTATCTTAGGTCGCTTTCTATTTATAGCCCACAAAGTCGTTCAGCGGACACGGAAAAGAAACTACAAAAACTCCTATAGAATGTAGCAACGGAAAGCGAGAAGAAGGAATTAAATATAAACTACATGAAGACAGAAGGTTCAAAAGGAAAAAGATGATCCCAAAATGTGGAGTAACAATCGAGCATACTAAAATAAAAGAAGTACAAAAAATTTAATATATGGGAAGTGCTGTAACATAGGACAGAAAGTGCAACACTGAGATCCGAAGAATCATTTGGAGTTGTCGCTCGCAAAAGATAAACAGGAGGAAGGTTTTGACGCTCGTAAACAAGCTTAGCCTGCATATTTTTCTTTTATGTGACAATATCGTAAGCATATTTTGTAATATTATATGCTCAAAAAATGTGAACAAACGAAAGGACAGTCTGGTCAAACTTTATCTGAAAGACTAATTAAAGAACAAGAATTGCTCATATATATGTAATGAAACATTCGGCATTAGAGAAAAAAAACAAAATTACATTTATTTATCTGAAATTTTTTGGGTAATAAATATTTTCCCAATTTGTAAATATCCGTTTTCAGGAGGGAAATTATTTTGATCGTATTCTGAAGTGAGACTCCAATTTGCTCTGCAATTTCAAAGAAAACTACGCATCTCATATGGCGTCGCTGATTGGCTAATATATTGATGAATACAAGGATTCAAATTATTCGAGTCGATCGGAGTACAGAAATGAGTTTCCAGTAACAGTACTTAAATCTCTAGCAGTTTTCTACAATTATGAATCGTGATCCTACATACATATCAAAGTGGACACAGATATCATTATCAAGCAGAAACAGTTTGCTTCAAGTTTGAACGCAATCTTCACCCCTGAATATTATGTACATACCTCTATCTCTGACACTGGGCATTTTTACCCATAAACATAGCATACCTTAAAACAATATTTTTAAGACACACAAACGCGCGCGAAACCCCACACACAAACAAGCAAACAAACATACATATATGTGTGCATATGTGTATATTTGGGATATATATATATATATATATATATATATATATATATATATATATATATATATATACACACACATATGATGCCGTTTTCGTTATGTAATTTAGACATGTTAAGTCTACTTATTCTCGAAAGGATCCTTTCATACTCAAGAATGAGTTTGTTTTCTGTGGTTATTGAAAGACGAGGGGATGTAGTGGTTTTATTAATTACTATGAAATAGCAATTGTAAAACCCTAATAAACTGTGTAAAAATAAATTATTCCTCAAAACAGATTTTCTACAGCTAACTAAAAAATATAAAACAAACACTCATCAATAGTAACTTCCTTATCTATATTGACGATGAACAAATAAGATGCTCCAACAAAGATCTCAATATTAAAAAAAACAAAAACATAATACTCTTCAAACTTAACCTAAATATATCAGCCTCTTATATTGCAAACAAATGCATTATGACTATAAACAAGGCGAAAATATCCTAAAAAATTTATTAGAACCGATACATACATTACAGATCAGTGTACAAAAAATAATTATACACTACACTAAATCCACTATGTCTAATAAAATCATCCGTAACGACACTTCCTCGCCCACTAAATTGTTATAGAAAACCAACAATGTTTATAAATGTAAATGTCCTCTGGGTGATTGTATCACCAACGATGAAAATAACATCTACGTTTGCCACACGCAGGTTAAGTCTTCA
>CAHIKZ030000136.1:3185000-3302500 GCA_903632075.3 Acanthosepion pharaonis
TACTTACCAATCTAGTATCACGATTAAATTCATGCAATCTCGGCACCAAAGAAGAAAGCTTATCAGGACACTTGCCATGAAGATATTTGTAGAAAAAGGGAAATCACGTCACGTCGGCGAGAACGTGAGTGTAGACGAGATGCTAGATCAGGATAGGTTACATTGAATACATTTTGAATTTTGTCAAGAATCTCGAGATATATATTAAGAGCTGAAGGCTAGACATGACATGTTATTAAGACAGGAATAAATTATTGTTGTCATCAACATAAATGCCTATTTGCTCGAATTTTCTTCTTGCTCTTCATATGTCAACGGCTGCGTGAAATACCATACTTAAGTTCCGAAAAGTAACAATATATATAATTGTTCAGTTATTAAATTAAACCACATCTGCACGTACCAAAACACTGTCTACATCTAAATATGTTGCTATGCATATGTAGAATACGATCATAGTCATGTATTCTTCTGTAGAAACATGTGACCGAGTACAAAATATCACAGCTCTCAATTAGACCATATAAAAGCATCCATCATCAGTGAAATGCCTATGTAGTTAAGCGAAAAAGCACAACAATATATCATGATATTTTGACCTTATATAAAATTCGTAAAAATATGTCTTCTTGCGATGCATTACTTAAACTGAAGGGAATAATCTCGTTTTACAAATGTTGACATGCAGAGATAAGTGGATACTACAAAAGTTGGTGTGTATATATTAATTTTGTTTAAGTGAAATTAAAAAAAAAACTAATAAGAATATGAAATACCGCTCTTACGGATATATTTTAATGCTGTATCTCAAATGGGTGTGGAAATGAGTCCTTTAAGTAAGCCAAAGTATTGATTAGAGAAATAAACCTTGCTTCAAATTAGGCGAACTTGTTTCATCAAGAGTCTTGATGTAGTTATGTGAGAAGGTTTTTGGTTAAAAAGGCAATACTTTTGACACATCACGTTTGTTTCAATCGCCAATGTCTTATTATAACAACTCTTTTATGAAAAAGATATCATGAATATTATGATAGATGTGTCTAAAATATAACATAATTTAGCTGATATATCTTGTGAAAACATTAGACAGATGTTATATGAAACAAATGGTTGGATAAAACTAATTGCCGAATGAACAAAGCATTTAGAATGTCTTTCCAAAGCTCATTATTGCTAGTAAATTGCTATCCAACAATATGAAAATTGATCATCAGCAATCTCCTACAGTGCTCATTCGGATTAATATTGTGCGGACACTCATGTCATATAATCAAGCAAGTCTAATGTCGATATGTTTTATTTATATATTCTTTAGTTTTCTTTTTAGAAGGGCTTTTATGCGCAATTCTGTTTTATTTTGAAACCTGAATCCACGAGCGCCTTCAACAATACAATATAAATGTGTTAACGTAAACCCATCTAGAAATCAGCAACATATGAATACTTCACTATTCATAAACGCACATGAAAACACATGATTACCTCCAGCTTGATTAATTCTTAAACTGTGAACGTGATTTCCTACAGTAACTTCCAAGAATTTTGATTTATCAGTCTGTTCTATGTAGAATAGCACGATAAGAACGGCGTGCTGCCACTTGATTTGATGCTCAACAACTTGCGCCTCTCGACTCTTCCTCTACATATTGTCTAACAAATTTCAAACTTGACAATGTCCTATTTTTATGGTATCTCTTTTGAAACAGATCACCGTGATAAATTACACAAGTTTCTCTTATATGACTTCTGTCAGTATCATTCATGATTTTTACACAACTTCTTCAGGTTCACTGCGTTGGTTTAACATTTCTAATCTCCGAAGTCATTAAACATTTCTCAGTGTCTGATAAACCATTCTTAAATCAACGGAATCGAAACTTGGCTATCGATTTTAGACTTCTAATTTCAGGAAGTTTCATGCTGGTCTTCTATACATTTGCATAGAAGTAATCGGATTTCATCCTGGACTCACAGAGAAAATAGATTTTCAACTCACCTGTACATATAGATATGGAGGAAATGATACAAAAAATATATGCAGGAACAATGTTAGGAAAAATAAATACAATTTGGAAAACATTTCTGTGTGATAATTTGCGTCCTTCATCGGTTTAAAATGCTGTTGACTTAATTACACGTGCAGAAGGAGAGTAAAAACCAACATTTAAAAAAATTAAATTTAATACTTTTGTTAATATATGTTTGTGTATGTAGTTTAGGCAATTACATTTATTTTATTTTTATTTTTGTTTGTAATTATCCCATATTTTTTTATCATAGATCTGCCAAAAAATATGAAATGAATTATTTAATATTTAATATGAAACAAAAGTCTCTTAATATATTTTAAAATAGTAGAGTGGACCATTCTATCAAAAGCAAGGCAGCAACATATCCCATTCTACGAACCAACTCTAACAGAACTACAACTGAACAGAATTTTATCTATGGTTAATATAAAATTTGTTGCAACTACATCTAAATAATTGAAAGAATTATGCAATAGAAAACGAAATAATAAAAAAGATAAAGTTTGAAATAATACTTTGCACTATCACCAGTAATAACTGCCACAAAGAATATACAGGAGAAACCTCGAGGAATTTATATGAAATATTATATGTACACACAATTGATATAGTCAAAACAACAAACTCAATACATTAGTTTCATGCTGAACAGAATTTGACCATAATTTCGATTTAACAAATGCTCCGTTGTTTAAAAATAAAAGCAAACTACGAAGACAAAAATGTTTATAAGGTGGGTAATAGGTAGTTTCGTCCACAGTAAATTTACACCAAGCGTCTTACATTGCAACTTACTCGGTAGATAATGTAGAAGACTTTTAAAAATGATAAAAAACTAAATGAAAAAAGAGAAACTAGATTAAATTGGCTGAACTTTACACTCAAACACATATTAAAAAATAATTAAATTTAAAAGTTTAATATTTCAGCGTCCTTTCTCCATGTATATGTTTAGTTACATAAAAGGTCACTTAGTCCAATAAACACGTGAAGGATGAAACGGGCCACAGAATCAAATTTTTAACTGTCATTAATTTTCCTGATATTTAACGTATACACTCGTGTATAAGTCGATATCATGCATAGTGTGACTCCTGATTGCATGAATTTTTAACCCATCAGAAAAAAATAAGTTATTATAGAGCAAGCGATAACTAAAAATGCATAATCTGTAAACTCTTCAGATAAACATTTGTAAAGTGCGAACCCCTATTTTTTGCGTACACAATCCGAGTATATACGCTAAATATGTATGATACCATTAATCAGTAAGTAAAATGTTTGGTTTCCAGTAATTATTTATGCTATATCCGAATAAATTATGATGCAATTCATAAATGTGAGAACCCGTGCTTACACACATGCACGCATAGATACACGTTTTAAAAATGGACAAGAAAACAGAAATATTCCTCAAACAAGTTTTTGTGCTAAAAGAAACTAAATATTCATTAAACAAATATGGTTTATTTCTATCTATAAAAGGCCGGATGTGTGTGTGTGTGTGTGTGTGTGTAACGAATGCACAGCTGCAATTTTCGACGGATTTGCACCAAAATTTACATGCACAGGCTCCAAGTAAGTGGGACGGCCAAGACTGACTTTGCATTTCCTAAATCCCATCGATAGTGGAAATAATCGATTTTTTATGCTTCTACGGCAGTTTTAATGTAGTTTGCGGCCATTTTCTAATGGCCAGGGTGAGAGCCAATTGCTGGGTGCACGAATAGGCAGGAAGATTCTATTGGCCAGCATGAGAGCAAGCAGCGAATTTTACGAATTTTAACTAGCATGCAAAAAATATCGATAGCTGCATTCGTCGCAAGTGGAAAAAAATTAAATCTGTATGGTACTTTACACCAATTGGCTCATTCGCTTGCTTAAACGCAACGTTGTTTCTGATTCCGCGGAACTGGATTGGGCGTGAAAAAGTATTTGTTGTGAACATTCTTTTTTCATTCGGTTTTCCAGTTACGAGTCCTTTTTTAAAGTTGATCGTTTTGTGTTCATTTTGTTTAGTTCTTTTTTCAAAACAGATTTAATGTTTAGTATAGAGCTTAGATAAAATTCGCAGTGTGAGATAGGCAAGAAGTAAGGCATGTAGCAACATCAGCACGACAAAGGGCACTCCTTTAAAGGCAAGGAAGGGCAAAATTATTTTAAGTCATGTGATAGCAGTTGCTGTATGAGGCGTAAGATTTTTTTAATCAAACACGGGCAACGCCGAGCCATGCTGCTAGTTATATATAATCCTATTATTCCTTAGAAATTATTTTCTTTGCATTTCGTATACAGTAATAAACTTACCAGAATTGTAATTCCAAAGTTTCCAAAACGCGATCCGCAAGTTAATTACTTTCCTGTAAAGTCTTTCTCTGTCCAAAGAACTTTAAGCATAAAGATTGTTTTCACAAAATAAAGGGCAGGCACATTCGTACTCTTTTGAAACAATCAAAATCTTATTAAAACTTCCAATGTCCGTAGCCAATAAACAATATTTACAATAGAGATTAATAATTTATATAAGAAAAACAGAAACGTGTTTGGACCAGATTCGGTTAGATTTATTAAAGAAACAAATTAATCTAATATATTTATGTAGATGGGATCTGTGTGTGACCTTGATAATAAATCAGCCACACAACCCAACGCATGTCATACGTACAGAAAAAATATTTTACATTCTTATCTTAAAACAAATAGTGTTTTAATATCGACACATTATATATGGATATTATATTTAATTACACTTTATGCTTGAATACAATACTTACAAAATGTAAATCTATCTATAATAAGGGAATATATTTATAATTTAGAATATATCTTGACAAGATTCGATGTATCATAGCATGAGAATACATACATCTTCAACATTTCACATATCGATTGTTACATTATCCCACCCAGCATATACCAAATAATCGTTTGTTGTACATGCACTGATATTAATAGAGGCTATAATTTCGAAGCGATGTATAATGTTTCTGTGATGATAACTTTCATAAAATCTCGTCTCGAATAAGTTAATATTAAAGTTGATTTTGTTTATTTTTTGAAGCATTGTAATGAGATAATGATAGTGAAGATAGTAGTTGTTCCATTAAAACATTTTACGCCTATAAAAATCTGTGACCAAAGCTGGCGACACAAAGTATCAGCTCTAGTTTAAATGAGAACCTAAGATAGTGGTTCACTTGATGATCTCGTCCCCCAACATCCCTATGTGATAGTAATAAAATGAATGAGAGTTGTTGCCATGAGTTCTAGACAAATAAAACAGATACAAGAATTTGCTTCTAAACGAATGTTGGAAATTGGGACCACAATCTTGTATTGAATACTCAAAATTAAAAACACCAAAAAATAGAATTGATAAATTTCAGGTAGATTTTAATTTAATTTCTATTTTAATTCATATCAACAGAGAATGTGAGCTTCAATGAACCCTAACTAGCAGTATCATATTCCCCCTTTTTTTAGCTCATGAACTCACATCTGTTAAAACACACTGTCTATCATCAGCTATTTTATTGCCATTGATATGGCTAAGATGGTATATCTCAACGACCAAATTATAAAAATAAATGCACTGTTAGCGATACATTTTTTTCATTCTTTCTTTTTTAGGCACCAGATCATATAATGGTTAAGAATGTTTTTTTGTTTATTGTACACTAGCATCATGGACCGGCATTGCCCGTGCTTAATTCAAAAATCGTACGACTCATACAGCAATCGTAATTAGTTGACTTAAAATATTTGTGCCCTTCCTTGCCTTTAAAGAATTGCATTTGCCGTTCTGATGTTGCTACATGCCTTACTTCTTGCCTATCTCACACTGCGAATTTTTTTCTAATCTCTATACTAAACATTAAATCTGTTACGAAAAAAGAACTAAACAAAATTAACACAAAACGATCAGCTTTAAAAAAAGGTCTCATAACTGGAAAAACCGAATGAAAAAACAATGTTAACAACAAATACATTTTCACACACAACCCAGTTCTGCGGAATCAGAACCAACGTTGAGTTAAAGCAAGTGAATGAGCCAATTGGAGTAAAGTGCCATGCAGATTTAAATTTTTCCCACTTGTGACGAATGCAGCTATCGATTTTTTTGCATGCTAGCATGCTATTTAACATTCGTGTCAGTCAGCTGTTGGCTCTCACGCTGGCCAATAGAATCTTCCTGCCTATTCGTGGCAGCCAGCTATAGGCTCTCACTCTGCCCAATAAAAAAGGCCGCAAACTACATGAAAACTGCCGTAGAAGCATGAAAAATCGATTATTTCCACTACCGATGGGAGTTGGGAAATGCAACGTCGGTCTTGGCTTTTCCGTAATCTTGGAGCAAGTGCATGTAAATTTTGGTGCAAATCCATCGAAAATTGCGGCCGTGCATTAGTCACACACACACACACACACACACACACACACACACACACACACACACACACACACACATCCTGTCTTTTATAGATAGAGATTAGTTAAAATATCCAGCAATGCTAAATGCCTTTTCTCACATGAGTCGAATTATTCTTGGAATACGTATTTCTTTCGTCAGTTTTGTTATATGCCCTGTTTGATCCTAAGAATATGAATGAATGCAACAGAAAGAAATTGAATGAATTTCCTTATCACAAATTTCCTTCAGAAACAAGGATAGATTTGAGTCACACGATAATATGGATATTTAGAAATAGATTTAGCGAAATAAAATATTCCATATATGCAGAACACATCCGAATATGATCAATCAATGGAACACGGCCATCTTCTTCGAATTAACTTAATACAAAATGATAGTGTAAAGTTCTTCGGTGTCAAGATTAAAAGAAACCTTATAACTCAGAATAACTTTCACTTGCGAATGAAAATGAGTAAAAATGTTTTGTGATATATTTGAATAAAAATAGCCTCTTGAAGAACTTACATATTACTGTTGTCACAAGAATTTGTCATATATATATATATATATATATATATATATATATATATGAGAGAGTGGGAGAGATCAGGAACCATAACCTTCCTTCCTAGTAATGAAAGAGAGCAGACAAATTTCTGTTTCTCACGACACAAAGACGACCGATGTAATTTAATAGAAGCTGTCTCTAAAATACGCAGATATTTTGCCGACCGTGTTTTGCACAAAATGGTAAAAAAAATCGTATATATGGCAGCGCTATCTAGATTGTCTTAAATGTTGCTTGCCTATTGCAGAATCCTGTACAGAATGTACTGTGTCTGGCATTAACAGTCATATGTTGTGCAATATGTCTTTTTGGCAAACTAGATACAACCAGGTATATAATACTACTAATGATTTTTTAACATCTATTTTCAAAACAATTTATTCAGACTTATCGATATCAAAACAATTAAAACTACATCAAACATTATTATGTTTATGACCAGAAAAAAAATGTTCATAACAATATAATTCTAAAACATTCGGACTTCGATTTAACAACCATAAGAATCCCAGTTGGGACAACAACAATAATTTCCAAGTCCGAAAACCTTTCAGCATACCACATCACAATGCAGATGATATCAGATGCGTGCTTTTGGAATATTTGTTCAACAGCCGAGAGGCGACATTTGGATCAGAGTTGAAATTTATTTTCCAAATAAATACAATCATTGAGGGATTAAGCAGGGATTTTGTTTAATACAAAGAGCATAAGTTCTTCAGGGAGACCTGCGAGCAACACTATCCCAGGATAAAGTAAGTCCTACTTCTTTGTTTATTCTTCGCATCGTTCAAAAAGAACACAGGTGTCTTCAAAAACTACGACTTTACAAACAATCACTTGTTTCGTTTGTGTCAAAAGGTTAATATGCAAAAATATCAATTTTATTGACACTATTAATATCATTTTGTTGACAATTTGTCATTCAAATCTCATGAACAGGCACATTTATCCAATATATATATATATATATATATATATATATATATGAAAATTCTAAAGAGCAGTCTACCTTGCTACCCGGGTTTCGAACGCAAGGTCACCTCAAGCATGCAAAAGGATGAACACTCTAGTATATTCCACCAACTTATATGACCACGGGAAAAGAAAATGGAAGGCGTAATGGGAGTGGAAAGGTAAAAGTGGTTGGGTGGAAAAATATCCATTTCACTCGTCCGGGTTCTTTCATAACCAAAAATATTTACTTAAATGCCTGCACTTTCGCAAAATGTCAGTTCTCTCATTCAGTAGCACATCTCCACCAGAACACGTAGCAACATGTAACCTCTCTTGATACTGTCGGTAGCAGCTGCCACAGACCCCGCTTGGCCTCACCCTTCCTACTACACTCCACCCCACAATGGACCGCCGCGATACATCTCTCCGAATCCCCAAATACAAAACACAAGACCTGCGTCACCCCTGCGGACACCAGCCTAATAGAGGTAGTATGGTTATAAAACCTCTTTTTAAATAGACATTCCGCACAACCAATGAACCTCCATCTGAAACCGCTCCCCTCACTGATTTCTGCAGAATAAACAATACCCTTCGCACGCCATTCACCGTTTAATGGGCAATTATTTTTATCACAGCAGTTGTATGGCTTTACTTTTGTTCCTTTCCACCTCATCCCGCCTCTAACATTGTCGCATTATTGTTCTTCAACATATTCAACGTTTTATCAGTGCAACTGTAACGCAGTTTTAGTGTGTGTTTGTTGAAATCCTTAGGCAATGGAGTGTTCTTTCGAAAATGTTTATCCAATAGTTTAAATATACTCTTAAAATTTTAGATCTTAACTGCAAATTCAAAGGATGGTGGAACCAGATTACATCCCTGCTACTGGTGCCACATCTATCTATCTATCTATCTATCTATCTATCTATCTATCTATCTATCTATATATATATATATATATATATATATATATATATATATATATATATATATATATATATATATGCTTACATGTATGTATGTATAGATTGCCACAAGTGCTCAAACAATACATTGGAGAAACTTTCGGAAATTAAAAAAAAAAAAGTACCAATGACAAGAAAAATATATTATACGCAGGAATTTATGGAATTTATTAGACACCCATATAAACAAATTCTACCATAATTTCAATCTAATCTATGCCACAACTTTTCAAAGAGAAAATAACTTACTTAGGTGAAGCGTTCTTTAAAGTACAGTCATAGAATCTTATCAAAATAAAATCTACGCGTCACATTTTCCAAATATATCGGTTTCTGAAAGAATTATGTTGTTTTTGTTGTCAAATCAACATATGTAGTTATAACAATGCTAGCAAAATTAAATAAATAGTTTAAATTCATAGCTTTTATTATTTAAAATATATAATGCATAAACTAATCCTAAATTAAAATGATATAAATATTAATTGCATTGTATAAAACATCACTTACGTCACTTAGCATTCTCCTTTTAGTGTATTTTTGGAGCCTTTTTAAGAACGTCCAATTTGTAATAGTGTTAGATTTAAAAAATAACCAAAGCACGAGGGCCGAATATTATGGGGTAGCATTATCGTGAACATCTTCGCTCAACAATGCCTGGGATTTGTTCGCTGTGTTTCTACGTAAAACTGGCCCGACTTTCTCAAATATTATGCTTAGTTCTAGGGCTTGGCAACCGTGTACAGTATCACAAATTAAGCGGTGGCATTGACCATAAGATCGCGTAGGAAATCTCGAAGAGTCACGACGTGTCTTCTTATAGCTCACGACCCCAACAGCTGGAATACAGCCATTTCTCATTCTTTCTGTTATTTCAATTATTGATTTTAGCAAATCACTTTTCATTTTTTAAAGAAAAACAGAGCATGTTGGAATATTGCAGTTGCTTGATTGCATTTACAAGAACTACAAGAGGATGGCACATTTCTTCCAGACACTGTTGTCCATGAATTATCCTGTCTTCATAACGTAGAATTCGTATGTGAAGTCTACCTGCCGCACACATCTAATTGGTGATTCCGTCATATAAATTTCATTGTCATTCTTTATTGATTTCTCGGTGTTGAAACCCGACACTTGCAGAACGAACACGACATTCTTGACAATGTAAGATTGTCCTGATTTTTTTATATTTTTTTTTGGCTACTGAAGATGCGTACTTACCAAAATGCTGGAACTCTCCCTTTTCTAAAACATGAAGAATTTATTAGACTTAAATAAGACTGCAATCTCCGAATAAGTCTAGAGTTACCGGCTAAAGCAACAACAGTGCCATGTATTTTCCTCCTCGGAAAAAATAGACAAGATCCTTTTTAAAATTTGGTTTCTTATGACCTTCTAACGATGTCTTCCCAAATATCCGAAATACCACATACACACAAAAACACACACATACTCTCACACACATATGTTTGTGTGTGTATGTATATATATATATATATATATATATATATATATATATATATATATATATATATATATATATATATATATATATATGTGTGTGTGTGTGTGTGTGTGTGTGCGTGTGTGTGTGTGTGTGTGTGTGTGCGTGCGTGTGGTATTTCAAATATTTCGCCGATCTTTCTCTATCATACCTGCTTTGATTTTTGTATCCTAAAGTAAACAATGCCATCATATCATAAGAAACGTATTAAATCCGAAAATATTTCATTTATTTTCTGTTTAAACGTTAATTTCATGGGTACAGTTATTTCTGTAAGTGATCTGTTCTTTAATTAACAGTATTAATTACATTTACCGGACTTACTGTTCGAGAAAATTCGTAGAAAATATGCGTTCTCCGTGTGTGTTTAAAAGCAGTAATTCGAGCGTTTCTTTACCGGAAGTTCACTGTGGATGAATGTTCATAGCACTCCAGGCTTAGTAGTGGTGCTGTCTAGTAACATTCAGGCCGGTAAAGTTAATTAATACTGGTTAATTAATACTGGTTAATTAATAGAACAATGCATTTAAACAAAAGTGTGTGTGCATAAAAATAACTTACGTTAATTTCTCTTATAACAAAATGTAAAAAAAAATTGCACATTAGAATATACAATCAAATATCCAGATATTCAATTCACTAACTTTCTCGTGAGTTAATTCGTTTAGATGTGTATTCGTTGGTGTGAATATGATCGGGTATGGCGTAAGTTAAGCATGGGAAATAAAAGTATTTATTAAATTTGAGAATAAACAGAACTATGTGTTAAAGTTCGAATGGCTTTAGATTATGTGGCGCCTTTCCAAACATAACTTGTTTCCAAGTGACACTATTGTGTAATTGATATGGTATCGTGGTGCTGATTGGCCCATAATCTTTTATGAGCGGGTTTAGGTCAAGAAACTTATAACTTGAATATGATCTTGTACGATCAGTGACATTTAAAATATGGAGCCACATATGTTGTCGAAACAATGCTTCCGATATCACTGAAGCTGTGTTATTGTAAATGTAGACATTAATGAATAGCGGTTAAATTATAGGTCACGTGGCACATTAGATTTATGGATTGCTGTCAATATTTATTGCTTTGCGGAGTGTAGGATATAAAGAGAATATTTTCCAAACAAATAGTATTTTATAAGCATCACTATAGGAAACAACAGAAGATAATATTTTAGGATCATGTAAAGTTTTTGTCTTTCATACTTTGAACATTATGTATTGAAACATGCGGGTAAATTATAATAAAGCATAAATATATATTCCCATTATATATATATATATATATATATATATATATATATATATATATATATATATATATATATATATATATATTAGAAGAGTCGATCTAATAGAGAATCCGTCAGTTATGATATCCAATACTGAATTAGAAATCCTCATCATTCAAATACGCTATCAGGATTCGTAAGTAAGATTTTGTCAACACAGCAGAAAATATCATAGACACAATGACAGATTCCACTAAATTATTCATTCAAGTGATAATCGCTTCCATTATAGAGTGCATCAAAAAAGAAATTGCCACAGAGGTACATCCACTCACCAAGGCATCTAACAAAAAATAAGGAAATCTAAAATACAGCCGCGGAGGTGGGATTGTCATAATGAACGAGAAATCATCCGATGAAAAGAATTCATTACAAATTCGTATAAACGCATATGAAAAAAGTAAACAGAAAATAATTACTGAAACACAAAAGCTTAACAAAGCCTTTAAGAAATTAATTAAAAATGAAAAAAGATGATTATATAAACTAAAAGAATATCCCCTTGAAATTCACAGACATTTTGTTCTCCATAAAACCTAGAAAAAGTTATCTCAATGTGCCCAGTTATTTAAGGAATAGTCAACGCCTCCCACCAAAATGGCTAAAGCCATAACAAATAATCTAAGCCGTCTTCTTAGGAAAATCTCTCCATCAAATATATAAAAGAAGATTCAAGTGAACTGAAAGATTAACAGAAACACATACAACTGAGAAACTCATAGCCAGTTTAAATATAAAATGTCTTTGCACTAACGTCACGGTTGAAAAATGCTTAGACCTCTTACAAAATCATCTAACACAATAAATGATAAAACTCTCTCTACCAATAGCTAAAATAATAAAATCAGAAATTACTGTTTCACATTTAAGGATAATTTTTATAATAATAAAATGGGATTACAAATGGGAACGCCTTAAGCTTAGTGGAGTGATGGGATGCATCTTTTTAGAATTTCTCGATTCTCGTTCATTCCAAAATATCATATGTAAGCAAACAACATACTTATGATATACCAATGATGCTGTATTAATATATCCGCGTGATACGATGTTACTTGATATTTTAGATAAAATAAAAAAGCCAAAAGTATCTATATGGGAAACAAACAAATACTTTACATTTCCTAGATATTATACTCCACTGCGTTGACCGAGGCTTAAAACTTAGTGTTCACCCAAAATGAATTAATAAAAATTATCTAACAAAATAAAATCCGGAATAATCATTGAATTCTTCTCAAAATTTGCAGCCATCAATAGACGAAGAGGTGAAATACATAGAAATTATTTTCAATACCCTTCAATAACCTATCTATTTCATGTTCAGTTCGAAAGAAAGGTCACAGAAAATATACTAAAATAGAAAAAACTGCCCCACCTGACAAACCCAACGATTTAAAAGTAGATGAAGCCACTGACTCTATCCCAATTCCAATCGAAATAATTTATCTTAACTCATTATAAAATTCGGGAAAACTACTACTAAAACAAAAGACCATTAAATAAATTTAAAATTTCCAACGTCTCTCACACGTGCGCATGCGCATGTGTAGTTACATCAACGTAAACTAAACTCGTCTGATGAAGTCCCATGAAAGGATGACATGAAAGCATTTTCCACTTTGTAATCTTTCATGTTTCCCCGAAAAATTATTATTTATAAATAATATATATATATATATATATATATATATATATATATATATATATATATATATATATATATATATCAAAGAGGACATCAAAGTCAACACTCAGAGGCGACAAACTGTTTCATACTATACGCATATAACAAACTGTCGCTTCAAAGTCATTTTTACATTTTATATTAACATACGATGTATCAATGACGTTGATCACTTTATCCCATAAATATATCATAACCTAAAATTATATTTCTTCATATATATATATATCATAATTAAAAAAAATTCTTCGAGTCTAGAAGAAAGCTCAACAGAATACAGGGGACAGCCGTTTTGTCCTATTTTTTGGGAATTCATCAGTAGTGCGCATCCACTAGCAAGAATTGAAATCAAGACAGTTGTCTTTTCAGACAAACATCATACCAACTGTTCCAACGAGCCAAAATATAATAGCGAATATAATGGCGAAATATAATAGATTGAATGAATTACTTGAATGAGTTCCACCAAGGGATATGTGATCGAGCCGTGCTCTTATCAAGTCTAATTCGCTACATCTACGTCACCGAGATCCTTGGAACAGTTGTTATGACGTTTGCCTCATAATCCTCAGTAGTGGATGCGCACTACTGATCACTCCCAAATATAGGGCGAAACGGCCATCCAGTGCTTACTGCATTCTGTTGAGTTTTGTTCTGAACTCGATGAAATACTTAATTATGATTATCTCAAATCCTCCTAATAATTTCTATCATCACAGTCAAATATATATATATATATATATATATATATATATATATATATATATATATATATATATATATATATATATATACACACACACACATATATATATATATATATATATATATATATATATATATGATAGAAAAAGGACAAGTAAAAAAGTGTTTCTGAATGTTCTGAAAATGAAAGCGAAGCATTAAATTTGTAAGTTCTACATATTTGTTCCTTTTCTATCTTTCTATTGGATTTTGATTCATATTTTATTACAATTCTCATACACACAGACGCACGCAAACACACACACAAACACACGCACATATATTATATATATATATATATATATATATATATATATATATATATATATATATATATATATATGAAGAAAAATATACTGAAAAAAAACAAGCAAAAAGTCCTAATATGCGATTATGGTGTTTTAATGTTTAAGGTCATCGTCGGACGTTTCGGTCTAATACACCATCTTCAGAACATAGACTATATACAATTCAACATGAAAAATACGATGGACATAAAAGCAATGCCAATCCAAACAGATAACTGAAATCTTTTATAAGATCAGCGTTCCGTTTAAATATTATCACGTCGTCGTCACGTGGGCGATGTTGTGAAAACGGAACGCTTAATCGCATATTAAGATTTTTGTTTGTTTTTTCAGTATGTTTTTCTTCATACTGTCGGATCTGTATCCATATATTTATATATATATATATATATATATATATATATATATATATATATATATATATATATATATGTGTGTGTGTGTATATATATATTTGTATATATATTTAGATAGATAGATAGATAGATAGATACGATCGATTGCATTAGACGTCTCAAATATTTTTGACAAGGTGTGGCAAGCATAAATTCTCTAACTTTGTCTTGACTTCGATGTTTGTTCGCAAATCAGAAAACCACCTTCTCAGGTAAGTTTATCAAGATCGCATTTGTTGACTAGTCTTCCCAAGCGCATGTGATCTGTGAAGGCGTAAGGAATGCCATCCCTTTCGTTCTACACACTTTCTGCTTTATATTAGCTATCTGCCTACGAATGTATCATCAATTATCAGATCATCAGTTAACATCTCAGTCACTTCCAAATATCAAGATTATAGCTTGGCGTCAGCTCCATCATAACATCTTGCTCTAAAAGTTCAACAGAATAAAAACACACTAGACTCTAACTGTATGAGGAGCTATATTTAGACCGGGCCTGTCCTAACCAAATGCGATGCAGATAACCAGTCGATCAGGAACGGTAGCGCCATCTACCCAGTGTGATGCAGGTCAGCATGCTAAATTTCTTTTTAATAAGATTTCACAAGACCGTATACGAAAATTTACTGTTTAGCAAATAAACGGAACCTCTTCTCGAATACGAGCATCCACCAAAAATAACGTAAGAGATACAACAAACACACACATATATGTGTGTGCGTGCTCGCTTGTGGAGAATAAAAAGAAAACAGCAACCAGCGAGTAAATTCCAGCTCCCCCAGCTGGTATTCCAATCTCGACTCGTTACTTCTTGAGTTCTGTCTCAAAATCGCTCTAACGGACTATTCTAGTCGTCAACCGTGAATGTCACCTCGCACAGGGAAAAATTAGTTGTTTTTATATTTGTCCATATACCCATAATCCCTTCCGTCTTCATGCGATCCCATAATTCATTGCGTCCCTGTCCCATAAAGCACTGCATCTTTATTGCATAAAAATGCAATGCAAGTCCCCCCCTCATTCTTTAACGTTATCTGGCCGAGGACGGATTACGGCAGAGCGGTGAGTGTTTTTTTCTCCCTCATTTCAACTGCAGTAACTTTACATGCTAAGCAAATACGGGTTCTTTTTTGGCGGGGACAAGGCATGTCGCAACCAGTTGTGCTCGTCATAGGTTCTGTCTCATCACGTCTGCCACAGCGCTTGTGTGTGTATGTCACGGACGAGTCTGGTTCATGAATGTTTGTCGTGTTCATTAGAATCTTCAACAAAATATACTATTGGTATAACTTAGATATAATAAAATTGCATTAGACGTCATAATAAAATTGTTCCTTTACCCTAGCTAAAATTTATAATTTTAAATTATCTTTCTCCATATATTTAAAAAAATTAATGCATTTTGTCATTTTAATATTAACTACCCATGACCCATTATGTCATTGAGGGTGAAGGTTATGAAACATTTCAAGGAGGTTGAAATAAAAATACTGTATAAACAAGTCGTATTTTTAAATCTTAGGCACTTAAAATATTTCTTAAAATTATATTAACTTAAAAATATTTTTAATATTCCAAAAATATTTTAAAATTATAAGCAGATATACACGATTTCCCCCGGGCTCTCAATCATAGCGATGCTTAAAAGAAGTGGCAGTTTAAGGAGAAAACAAGATAAGTGCTCTTCAATGATAGTGTGAAAATTAAATAGTGGCAGCTCTAAAAAGGGCTTCACAGCGTTATGTGAGAGTTTAACAATCAAATTACGGTAACCCTAAAAAGGGCTGGAATAATTTCCTTTTCTTTTTCGTTTACGCACTGCAAGAGAATGTAGTATACATGAGATATGGCAACGGCTTTTAGTGAATGTATGCGGAATCTAATGCCAACAAAAGAGAAATAGACACAGTCAGTAAGTGTTAAACAAAAGGAAAAATACGTGAAATCAATCACCCCTCTTAATCATGAAGATCGCAGTCTTCCTAAGCGCATGGAAGGGCAGACGTGCTACAATATTTGTGACTACAGGCGAACATGTGAAGAGCCTACAACACCTCTCTGTATACAACAATTTCAGTTTTTCCGTTTGAAATGACAGCGAATAAATTTGCTTTGTTTCTCACTCTAGAATAACCAACCTATAGCTGTCAACGGCAAAAGCATGGCTCACCTAAATATAAATATGCTGCAGAGCGTTTGTTCTTGAGACTTGTTGATTGACATCGCGAATGAAAGTCTTAGTAGAAACTGAAATCTTTGCAGAGAGAAAGAGATTTCCGCACCTTATGGATGTATCCTGAGTACGAATACATCCTCTCTCATGAAACATCCTGTGAGAATAGTGGCCTCAATAACATGTAGCGGCAATTTCTTAACCACAAGGCTGGCTCCATTGCAGAGCCTCTGTGATTCCAGGTTCCTCAGCAATTTTACTGGTGCTAATATTTTGAGGAGCAATGCATGGGCTGGTATTCCATGAGATTCCTAAGAGTTCGAAACTCTACTGAATAGTGAACTAACTTTTGAGGATCGGCAACGGTGTCAATTGATCTGTAGGCATGAAGACTTTTTGTATGCATTTCAGTAGTTCTTCATTGATTTTAACGATATTGGTGTTTTTATGAACCAATATTTCCCTCTCGCACAACCAACTGAGGTTTCCAAATTTGTTAGCCAGATCTGGAAAGATAACTGCATTGAGGTCGTAAAAACTATTCACAACGGAGTATATTTATGAAACAGATTTTTCCAGCTTCATCTGATGGCACGTTGCAGTCATCGACTGCTAGAAGGACCTTTGAAAATTGCGCTGACATTTCCCGAAGAGTTCAGATCTCGTGTTGATTTTAAGAGCGATATTTTAACCTGTTGTCACAGAGGTGGTTGTTTAAGTAGATGTTCCACGCATTAAGGTGCTGAAAGGTGCCATTATAACTGATTACACGTACAGCTCAATGTTTTTGCTTGTAGTCATCCCTTTATTATCAGACAATACACAAAATCTATGAAGACATATAGTGGTGAAAGGGGATCATTATGATTGTAGGCGTTAATAAGAAGGAGAGGGGGAGGATATTAACATTAAAGGCGTGGGTAAAGCAGTAGTTTAAACGAAATAAGACGCTGAAAGTAGGGGGCATTAATAGTGTTCAGGCCCACATTCCATACGTCATGCTCGCAGGTCAGCCCGTGTTATCACAACATGGGCGGAGTAAAGTTTGATTAAATTACAGAAGTTTAATTAGATTAATCAAATAAATAGCAAAATTAAGCGAATAAACTTGCCAAAACATTAGTTTAAATCAATCCCTTATGCATGGGTAACTTTTTTGCCAAATTTGGAGTGAAGAAAAGCTTAATCAGAGTAATCAAATGGATGAAGTATAATCAGTTTAATCAAATAAATTGCAAATTTAAAGCGAAATCACTTGACATAAAATTAGTTCGAAACATTTCTTGACGTATAAGTAATTTCCGTGCAAAATGTCGAGCGAATCAGTTGGGAACTGCGGATGTTAATGGCAAAAATATAACGAATTTTGCAGAATTTTCGCGATTAAAGCGAATCTCATTAGAAATTTAAAGTCAAAACAATTGCGATATTATAATTAATAATAGTGTCAAATTTGGAGAAAATCGCTTGAAAAATCAATGAATTATGGCTAAAAAAAAATGGTGATCTAACCAGTTCTCAGCGCTTTGTCGTTATAGGCCGGGGAGACTGAAAATAAAGTGGGTCTTGATTCCTATTGACGTTTTAGCTATCATTTTTTCAAGTTTTAGCGCGATCGGTTGAAAAATGTTAAAATATATAAGGAACATACACACACAGAGACATCTTTTTATATAGATATAGAAGAGAACAGTTAAGTTGTATAGTAAATACATCAGTTAATCTACTTACACGTAACTTCAGTGGCTCATTTTGAATTTCGTAAGGTCGAAGACGATTACAGTTTAATTACTTCTATTATTAAATACAACAGTTAATCTACTTACACGTAGTCGTAGTGATTTCTACTTAGTCATCTTTTACTTTGTTCTTTGCTTTCTTCTTCCCATCTGTCAAGCAATCAAGCCTTATGATTTGAATACGAACAGTCAAACTAAGAAAAAAAAGAGAGTGTAACATTTTAAATATAATGTAGATTTTAATAATTCTATAACAATATAAATTTCTTTAAAAAAGAAAATTTCCAGACATGTAAGAAAAAATCAGACAGTCTGTCAGTTATGTGCCATGAGCGATACGCGCTTGGGCGATCATGTATCTATCGATACATGACTGACCAGGCAGATTTTATTCCCGCAGCAGGTTGCCATATTTACTGCGGTAGACCAGTTGCCATCCAAGTCTATAGAAACCGGTTTGTCCTGCTATTTACCCATAGCTGAGGAGAGTACATGAGTATTATACCTTCCCCAAGTGCACGTAATTGAATGTAATAAATTCGACTGGAATTCGAAATCGACTATCCAATTCCTCAACCCGAGTCGCGATCCATTACTCCACCGTGCTGCTATTCATTAATCCAACGCGCATCCCAAGAAAATTAAAGAACAGTGATGTCAAAGTCTTTGCTATGTTTGTATGTTTATTGTTCTTTTTTATTTTCTATTGTTTTATGCTTTCCTCCAAGAAAGTGACTCATTGCATGCTCTCGGGCTAACGTTCTCAGTGTACATGACGTGGAAAAACAATATTAAATACATCGCCTGAAAATCTGGCAAGAAAATCTCTTCAGTATGTCGAAAGGAGACAATTTTTCTCTGCGGAATCTATCTTGTATATCTGTAAGTCTATCAATCGTCCATGCCTAGAATATTGCTACCATACATGGCACACTGTCCCGACGATTTTCTGGAGCTCCTCGATATAATCCAAAGATGAATCATCAATATTATTGATTCTGATCGCTCGACCCGACTTCAGTCATTTGCCCACTGCCGTATGGTTGTTCTCTGTGCCTTTTTATAAATACTTTCTTGGTAATTGTTCGGATGAGCTCTACACTATGGCACCTAGACTCCAGGAATTTAATACTAGACTGCCGGCGAGTTCTGATCAAGTTGAGCTAGCCAGATATGGCCGTAACTGTTGTGCTAACAGTTTCTTATACTGCACTTCTCCCGCTTCCATGTTTTCCAAACAACTTTAACCTGCAAAAAATTAAATACAACGTCAATATTTATCTACTGTCATATATGTTGCTCTTTTCTTTCTCCTCGTTACTAATGTTTCTAATTTATCTGCACACTAAAAACGTTATTTTGCCAGTAGCTGCACTGCATTGCTAACGATTAAAATTTTTTTATCGTGTCACTGATGGTAGAGATAGGAATAGTTTACTGATACTATATCTACTCAACACTACCCCAGTCAAAGAGCTCAATCCTCCAGTCAACAAGTTAAAACTACCACTTTCATTGATTTTAGACAATTTTGTGTCGGGCTAATTTTAATTTCCCCTTTTTCAATGGATGCATCCCGCTAAAAACGTCTATACTGTACGGATTAAATTATCCAAAATGGATATTTAAAAGCAATAATTTGAAATAAAAATGCGAAAAAGTTAGCACACAAGTCATTAAATATATTTAAACGATTATTTATAACATTACAGCAAGATATACATTGCCTATTAAGTATGTCTCCAGTATATTATAGCTAATATATACGCAGACCGACAAGCCACATAATTTTATTTGTTCTTTTTATACTTACTTTTTTCTTTGGTTGTTCTTTCTTCTTTCTTTCGTCTTTCTTTATTTCTTTCATTCTTTATTTTGAACAATATCAACGAAATGAATTTCATTCAATATTTTGATGGACAGAGTTAGAACAATTAATTTTGTATCCAGCTGATGTCAACAATGAAAATAACACTCTTTTTTTGCTTTGAAATAGATATACTTGAATGTTGACTCACTCGAGGTAAGCTCGACCAGCCCGAACAACGGAGTCACCACTGACACACACACACACGTACACACACACACAGACTCGCACACACACACACACACACATAAGTGCATGTTCTATGCTGCCCAATTCTCTATAAAAGTGGTAGAAAATATACTGTTTAATAAACAGAGCGTCTACTCATATTCACTAAAAGTAACGTTAAGGTGATAATATATATATATATATATATATATATATATATATATATATATATATATATAGATATATATATATATATATGTGTGTGTGTGTGTGTGTGTGTGTGTGTGTTTGTAAGCAAATATGTGGATATAGATCCGACAGTATGAAGAAAAATATATACGAAAAAAACAAACAAAAAATCTTTATATACAATTATGCTGTTTTAATGTTAGTCTTTGTCATGTATTGATAATGTTATAATTTATGAATATGTCCTGAAGATGGTTTATTAGGCCGAAACGTCCGACGTTGACATATTAACATTAAAACACCATAATTGTATATAAGGATTTTTTTTGTTTTTTTCCGTATATATTTTTTTTCATATATATATATATATATATATATATATATATATATATATATATATATATATATATATATATATCACAATATATATATATTATCACAATATATATATATATATATATATATATATATATATATATATATATATTGTGATAAGGGCTTGTTCTATGTTGCTTAATTCTGTGTAAAGCTATGTTTTCGAAAGGAACCTGATTTTGCACGAATTTTTTTTTTAATAACAAATACTATTTTTTTAACAAATCTCTGCAGGAAGTCGTTTTCTGTTTAAGTATATAAGAATCTTTCGACATGAATTCTTTTAGGTTCCGTAATTCTCGATAAAACTAGCTATCCGTATAGAAAATAATTTTTCCACTAACCATCTTGATAAATTCATATCTCCTTTGGCATGAAAGCCAATGTCCATACAGATATAAATCGGTTTTGTCAAAAACACGATAAAATTCAACTATTTTAAAAATATATTCGTTTAACTGTTATCTATCGAAATACGTAAGTTTAATTTGACATTTGTTTTCAATTTGCAGTTAAGCTATTTACTCTCAAGATTTATTTTAACTGGTAATGTATTCTGAAATACAAATGATGTAGTGCAAATAATGATGAGTATGTTTTAGTGTTTATTTCTTTTCTTATTTCCATTTTCTATTTTTTATTATCGAGTGCGGATCCTGAGACTTTGACATAATTTAATCATAGCAGGAATGTTTTGCCGAAGAGATACAACAGGATTGGGTGTTTTGTTAATAAAGTTTTTAGTTACGATAATTACAGATGCCCGCGAGTTTTTTCCTACTCATGCGATAATTTTCATCTGCCTGATAAAGATATTTGTGAATGCAGTAATCTAACCAATCACAAATCACTAATCCCATCACCGTCATTTTCTTCTTAATTCCTTCTTTTTACTTTATTCTTCATCCTTTATTACAAGAACATGTCTTTCTAAGTATGATTTATTTTGTTTGTTTTTTCTTTCATATCAGCTCGTACTATAATGCTTCTAAATAATACGACTTGCTTTTCTCTTTTCTGCATTGACATACATTCATATATGTATATGTGTGGTTATATGCGTGTGTATGTGTCAGTACTTCTATAAAAAAGATAACTTCGTTTTTTAATTATGAATTTTCAAAAGTGTTTTAAAATTCTTCCAAACATTGTCAACGTTAGATTATTTAGCGAAGACTATATTAACTAAGCAATATTTTTTACAATGGTTAATGATATTTTTTGTCTAAATGTTCTTTCTTTTAAATATGGGGTTTCATATGCAAAATGATCTATATACGGTCATGTTTTTCAAGATTTGCCCTCCTTACGCAGATATACGTTTTAGTTTTACTTAGTTAAGGAAATAATTTGTTTTTATTTATTTATTTTTATTTTTAGGTCGCTTTATTTGTTTTGGTGAGTTATATTTTGAAAAAAATATGTTTGAAATTTAATTCATTTTAAACACAATGTTTAGTTTAATTATATACTTACACAAACACACTCATATATATATGTGTGTGTCTGTTTCCATATTTGTATGTGGGTGTACATTATATTTGTTACCCATTGATTATTTAGCAATTTATTTATTTCACTAATCATTCATTAATATTTGAACATGCTATTTCCTTCGTGTTTGTTTCTTTTTTTTTTTTTTTGACAATGTTAATTATTTTCCGGTTTGTCTTTTTTTTTCCATTATTTAATGTATTTCCTTGTGACATATACCTTTTTCGTATAGATTTGACGTCCTAGTTTTTTATTAGTAAGGTTTTTCTAAAATTTCCCAAATATTTTTTTTCATTTCGACTGTCAATAGTAAACGCCAAACAAATGATTTTGTACATAAAACAAAATATTGAAATAAAATATAATATTTGTAATGAAATTCAAATCTCTAATATTAAGCAAGTCCATAAAATCTCTTGACAATTAAAAAAAAAGTTATTTAAAACTCAAACAGATATATATGAGGATTTAATTTAATTTAATACACCTCTATATGGGAAATAGATAAACGAAGCATATCAAGACGGTAGTTGATTTGTTTTCATGTTCGCTGTAACAATAATCTCATGAATGGTGGCAATGACATCAGTTATCTTTCTTTAGACCAGTGATGTCCCGTAGTTTGACATAGATTTGGAACATCCCTTCCAATCCACCGGCTTGGAAACGTTAGGAGTTAAGTTAACAGTACTTCTTTTATTAACAGTATATATGAAATGCACAAATGCAGTGTGATTAAAAAAAATTGATATTGACTGAGTAAATAGAAAAAGTTTGATTAAGTTATCTCATCGCTAGCTTTTGTAATATATTTTTTAAATTGTAAAGAGACTTTATGCACACATGAATGCAATCAATCACATATAATTAGGAACATTATATTGCCTCAGCAAAATTAATAAAATACAAAAAATTGTTAAATATGCATATATTCCTTTTCGTGTACACTAGAGCAGGTTCACTTTTCCATTTTTCCTTACAGAATCTACATTGCAATCATTGTGAAAGCTGGTGTTTGAGTTGAAATGTACTACGGCCATCGATGAGAACCTTAGCTTTTACCAATTTTGAGCATTTAGTTTTAAAAATATTCTGGAACGGTGTACAGAAATATCTAATTTCTCTAGGTTTTCTTTTAAAAACTAACTTCAGCACTTTAGTAATTCAAGAATAAATTAAAATAAATTTAATATATTTTATATTAGATAGATTGAATGGAAAATCTATTAACATCAGAATTCTAAATATGATTCAGCACAAGCAAAATATTCAATTCCGATTTCTGTATTCGATAAATAAAAACAGGGTAAAAACACAGTAAGACATTACAAAAAAGGCAACTCAAGGAAAAAGATTCATTAGATTATTTGTTAAATAGATAACAGTGTATATAACGCCATAATACCTATGGGTACTAAGAAAAATATTTTAAATTTGTATTGTTCATTGAAAATGGCAGTAAAACTATTCCATTTTATAATGTATTACATCATAATATAGCAAAATTTTATCGTGGAAATGCCATTTACTTTAATTTTATATGTATTTCACTGATCAACGGAATGAAATTGCAACGCTACGATTTCGGACCTAAATTTAATCTTCAAACTGGTTTGCTTAAAAAAACGGCAGTCATTTTGAAAAGAATATTTTGGCCATTATTTATCATTTCAAACTCGGAAATCGACTTGACCTAATGTGTAGTGTGCCATGCTCCTAGGAAAGGCAGTAACACTTATATTTTATACGGACTTTTTCATCTATTCCACTGTTTGACGTATTTATATATATGGATATCAATTCTGCGTTACACAATTTTAATAATCTATTAGAAACAGTCATAGAAGAGCATTATAATAACGGGCCGAAAAGCAATGATAAAGAACACGGATGAGAATATAATTCCTTTATTCAGGCAAAATGAAAAAGAAAAATTGAAATAATAACCTAATAAAATTTTCATTTCATTTTCCTTCTTTCACTTTATCTGGTTTAAGGGTTTTTTCTTAATCTTTCCCCTTATTTTCCTCTCTCAAAGGCTTTTAGCATACCGATTTTGATTGTCATATTAAATATGTCTGCGTTTACTGAAATAGGCATTGGGCATCGTATGCCGTTTCACTTTAAGTTTTGTACTCAATATAACATGAGGTCCGATGGAGATTGGAAGTCAGTCACATGGGAACGAACAATATCCTATCTCCAGAGTATCCTGTGGGTAAAGAAATGCTAAAAGCATACATTTATTGAGCCTGTATATAGTGCTTTTGCAAACACCATCTAGCGATTGTTAGGGGTTATTTTCCCAAGTGTTTAATATGTTTATATCACAATAGGCATTTTCACGCAACTCGATAGACATTAATTCCAGCAAAATATCAACAATATCCTGGGATCCATCGAACGGATTATTTTGAAACAAAATAATTTATTTTCTGACATAAGTCCATTGAATAATAAGTACTTTTCTTAATATATAAAAATTATCTCATATATATATATATATATATATATATATATATATATATATATATATATATATGTTGTAAAATTTATATTATTGGATAACCCCATTTGGGTCAGAGAGTTTTGTGCTGATTTTACAGTTTCATTCTGCATAAAACGGTAGCCATCCACATCCATTGGACACATTCTGTTTGTTATTTAACCCATACACAAAGGTATTTGCGCATAAGTGGATGTAATAAACTCTACTGGAATTGGAACTCGGCTCTTCAATTTCTCATTCCGAGCCACTACCCATTGTATCACATCGCTCATCCATGTATTTCCGTTTATATTAAAAAGTATTTAATTTCGTCATTCAGAATGCTCACTCGGGGAAATATATATTAAAGAAAATATATCTTTTAACATTGTCTTTCGTAATTTTTCTTGAGTGATAAGACCAGTAGACGAAATAATGTTTAAAATAAGCGGAATTCTACTCAAATACACGTATCCATGAAAGATAACGCTTAAATAAAAATATGCCGAGTTACAACATAAAATTTAAACACTTACATGATTATACTGTGAATAATAATATTGTATACAGTGCGAGCGTAAATTCTGGTATCGATGTCAAATTTCATTTTGGTTCCCCTGAAAATCCTTGGAAATTTAGTTTCTACCATCATCGAGTGAATTTAGGCAATATAAAAAGCATAAACAGCACTGTTCTTGTAAAAATCTTCTGGCAATTAAAGAATGGTAGTAATTCACCAATTATTACGTGGGATATTATAGGTAAAGCCAAACCTTACAATAGGAAAGGCGATATATATAATTTATGACTTGCTGGCAAATTAGTTATATATATCACTTAAATAAATCTAGCTTCTTAAACAAGAGAAAATAATCTATGGTTACATGCAATCATAAAAATAATATCTGCAGAAATATATTGATCGAGATTCATTTTGAATGTAAATTTGGTTTCATTTTGTTTTTACTGCCATTTTAGCTGTATATTGGTATCGCAGAAATGATCACGTTTAATTATTACTTATTTTAATTGTCTTATGTTTAACTTGATTTTCCTTGTTTTTTTTTTTTAATTTTGTCATCCTATTTCAGGATATTATTCTATATTTTTCTTCCTTCATTGTATTCTGTTAATAATTGCCTTCAGCACATCTGCATAAAAACTTGCTTTACAATAATTTCATGTTAATTCCCAATATTACATTTTAAGGTGGACCTATCATGAGTTTACACTGGGTGGGCATTGTTCGGCATGATGTTTTTACCAACAATGTATATAAATGCTACAAATATTTATAAAACAATAGAAGTCCGGCTAAAAAAGAAAAAAGAAAAGAAATTGGAACGGCCGAATTTTGACAATCCTATCATGCTCCAAGACCAGTACGGCTGGAGATAAATATAGTCACTCCCATTTGAATGTTGGTCTCACCAAATCATTCTTGATAACATATTCAACCCAAAGCTCACCAAAGGGGTCACCGTCTGTCTAGGTGATCTTTATCTTTCGCTTCCACCATCGATTCTTCAAATGTTAGCAATGACAACGCTCACTTTCAGCTACGGCCTTCATTAATAAGCCTCCTATGACCACATCACAAGAGATCCCTCTTTCTTGTGTTAATTATCCTGATGCCGCGGTTCTCCTCGCAACCAGACATCGGTGTCGCAGCAGTAGTCCACCACCGTCATTGTCACATTGGGGGATCCCCGTTCGCTTATTTTTCGTTTTACATCGAGTAATCTTGGCTGGGCATTCTTCACCTCGCTGGGACGTCAACTGCTCTATGCCCTTCGTGACGACAGGTCGACTACTCCTCTAGCTTTCTTATCCGGCCCGGCGAATGCCTCAAGGCAATTCATCAGCTAATCCACTTCATTAGTAATACGCCACAATTACTACGATATTCCTAATATTTAATTTCACAATATCAACCTAATATTTATTTCTTGCGTTTCAAAAAACCCTCACATTACTAATAAACCACAATTACTAAAATTTCCATTATATTTACATCCACAATATCAATCAGATTTGTGCTTCAAAACCACCTTACCTCATGATGACGCTACAGACATAACACCACTTTATACCCACATCTAGCAACACTCTAGTCCACCTCTCAAATCGACCTCACCGGTGACATTAAGTTCGTATTTAATCAATAATCACCCGATAGTCTATATCTCATAAAGAAATAATGTAATTCTTTGATCAACACCTTTGTTCGGGCGACAAAAGAAAACAAAATTACTACATCTTTCTCTCCTTTTAAAATGCTTAAAAAAGTCTTCTTTTTTTTTACTTCAACAAGCGGCTTCTAAAATCTGAGTTCCATTTAACTTTTCACAACATGTTTCTCTCTTTTTACTTTCTAGCAAGAGGCAGTGATTTCATTCGGTAATGGAGTCCGCTCTTGCTTCCCTCTCACTGTAAGAAATTCTTCGTTTCTTTTTCTTTACTACTTCTTATTCTGTCTCTTATTTTATTTCTCTCAACTAATTTTGCAGTTGAGAGAGACGTATTCCATTTTCCTCCTCCCAATCACTCAACTCTTTCCCGTCTTCAAGGCATTCCAAACCAAACACCAAGACTTCATCACAGTGGACACCGTTTCGTTCCTTTTCTTGAGTCTGTCCTCTACTTTGTATGGACCTTAAAATTAGAGCCCTTTAACCCTCTACCCCTTACTTTACCTTAACTGTCATGTTAGCTCAGTTGCGTCGACTAGAGATACACATAAGGCCAAAAATGGTTCTTTAGGCTATAATCCTTTGCCTGTATCAGTTGAAAGACTCTTCCTCTTATTCCTTCAGTTGACACCATCCTAACGTTACACAATACAGCAGTCCTTGGAGATAATTTTATTTCCTCGTCAACCACCACTGACGCTGACATATCTGAGGTCCTTCTTAATGACAATTTTACACAAGTGACAGTCAATACTGAGGGGTTGAACTTAATTTTTTCCCCTGTTCGTGAAAACGATCTCCACCCAGGAACATCTCATAGAAATCCGGAGTCACATAGAGTGTGTTGAGACTGGCTGTCCCTCCGGGAGTCATACCATTCCAGTTATTTTCTTTGGCTACCCGTCCACCTGATCAATCTCTATCGGTTTTCCTTTACGCATCCTGAAGCTTCAGGCATTTGTACTGCTCCTTCCCTATTAAGGAGACCGACGCTCCGTATCTATGAAGGCCCTCATTGACTTTACCACAAACTAGCAGGAATGTTCTTCCTCTTGGGTCAGCAGAGAAACCCCCTTGGCTACCATCCTTCTGGGGCGATGTTCCTCTGCGCAATGAGGCATAGATTCTGACAGCAATGACTCCATACCATCGCTGCACACTGGGGTCCAGGGTTGTCCTCTTCTACGCCGTGGTGCACCCAGGCTCTCCCTTGGTGTACCTTGTTTATTTCAATAGGGGACGTTGGCGGCAAAATGACAACCCGGCCACAGGTCAACATTGCATCTTAAGGGGCAATTTCTCTTCAAGTGTTCTGGTTCGTTACAGAACAAGCACCACAGTTGGCAGCGAAATGGTTAACTCGGTTACATACCCAGCACCTCATTCTAATCTTTCTGACATGGGTCACGCCCCCTCTTCATGCGCAGCCCACTGGCCTTTACTTCGTTCTGTTTTCCAGGCATTTTTAACCTGTATTGTTTGGAAATTTCTTAATCGCGCATCATTTATTTTTATGTCGTCTACGAATGCATCTTGTGCATTCGTCATCTTTGAAATCCGGGGTTAGTCACCAATTCTGTGGACAGTCCAGCGCTTCTTATGAATCTGTCAGCTGCACTTGCAGAATGGCGTTACTCCTGATATCTTCCAGAAAGGAAAGCGTGACTAGCTTTTCCGTCCAACCTCCCAGATTCCCGGGGGTTACATACTTCAATTGCACTACGTTCATGAAGCATCCCATTGCCTCAATCACTATACCATCGTGGGCATATTCTTTTATAAGTAGTTCCTCCAGCTCTCTCCAGTTCAACTGCGGTTTCGTATCAAATCCAAAACTACCGTGGCATTAAATGCTACGTATACAGCTTCCATGTTGGACACCTCATATATGCGCCGTCATATTTCGAGACACGTTAACCAATCCTTCAACACTGGTCTGGATCCTGGGTCATCCCAGAAATTCCATCAGGCCAAAAGTTGGTTGTAGCCTTAATCCTCAATATCTTAAACTTTAGACCACTGCGACCCACAGTCAATCATGTTAAACAACTCAATTCAAATCGAGGTAAAATTGAATATCGGGAAACTTTGAAAAAATATCAATTGATCTGGGCGAGACGCAACCGCAAAAACATAGGGAAATTTGAGTGAGATACCAAAAATGAACGACCTGTCACTGATTCCTGGTTCGTTGTGGATTTATCGAGGAAATAATAAGAAAAATACGGGGTGGACTTTTAGAACCGTATGGCCAAAATGACCAAAGTCCGTTGATTCTCACTCCTTTTACTGTCTGCTTTCTTTCCGTTGTCAGGATTCTTAGGTTGGTCGTAGTCAACGCGAGGTAAAATCCTTACAAAATTGTAGTCTTTCAGGGTCGTTCCCGGCTCGCAGTGACCAAATGTCGTCCTCAGGGTCGATCCCTAGGCACAGCAACAAATTTAATCGTACAGCACCCCTCAAAACTTTTAACACCACGGCTGATCGAAGACGATCGCTTCGATCTCGGACCTGCCTTATCCCAAGTTGTGATTTAAATTTGATCATAAGTAGGTCAAGACTGAATCGTGTTGGGCTTGTCCAAGCAGGGCGCAGATGTACAGGGAAAATAAAACACTCCAATAAATTGAACAACAGTAAATACAGATTTTATATCAGTACTTCGTACAATAATTAGTTTATATCAGAGTTTGCATGCAATTAATTATCAGCCCAACCCACATCTAAATAAGAAGTGATACTGACGTTGTTGACTTGGAAAAATCTGATTTGCTAGTTGGGTAAAGTTTGTCACGAGACTTAAGACGGAGGCTTTTGTCGGCAGATAATCACGTGGGCCTCTCTCCTGTCGCTGGTCTCGTCAACGTCTCTTCTGCTTCTCTTTTCTCTCCTGAATAATTCGCTTCGCCCATTTGTATTTATGGACATTCGCACAAACTTGCATATGGGGGTATGGTGAGATAGGAGAAATTCGTTGAATCCCCTCATAACCTTTAGGAATTTCCTATCTCCATCCCCACGTTTATTATCATTTCACCAAATCTCTTCAGTGAGCGTAGATAGCTTATCCAGTCCCTCCTGGTATTTCAATTAAACTTTCGACTAGTGAAATAAACTCCAAATTCGTTGTTTCCGAAAAATGAATGTTTCGCCTTAGACCTTACATTTGCAGCTGTCTGTCAATCAACTTTGCCCCATGGGTTTGGGTGACTTTTTCTTTCTTCAAACTGCTCGACATAGAATTCAAGTCGTTTATGTGTGAATTAAATCCTCAATTCTTCCCACGATGATTGGTATTAACCTTTCTGGTTGAAATGTCTCTCAGCAAATAAGACTTTCTTATTTTTAACAAGACTTTCTTCTGTTTTGCCCTGCAATGACAAATAGTATATATATATATATATATATATATATATATATATATATATATATATATATATATGTGTGTGTGTGTGTGTGTGTGTGTTTGCGCGCGCGCTTACGGGATTTATTCATTTAACCTTTCCCCAACTTGTTTCATTTAGATTATGATTACCTTCTTTTGTTTAGCAATTCGGAAATATTAATTGATACCAACCAATTTTTTTCGTTAGTAATAGGCATTAGAAATTATACTTAAGTCATAATTAATAATTAATTCATTACTTAATATGATTTCTTTCCGAAGTTTTTAAGGGTTAAAAAGATTAGATAGTCTCACCTATCGTCAAGTCCACAGTCTTCCATGTTTATTGAAAAGAAATAGAGGCAAATCCCTCGTTCTCTTTTCAGGATATGTTTTACCGGTTCTCGTTTAATCTTTCTATTACCAGGGCCTAAATGTTTTAACTGTCTTAACTCTTTGTAGATCAGACTAACAAGTGGAAGTAATTTTCCATTATCATGGCACCAGATTGACAGTTTGCTGACTGTTGCTTCCGACTGGTAATTAAGACCCCGAATTCTTTGATAGCACTTAGAGAGGCTACTCTTATCAACAGTCAACTAATATTAGGGTTACCTGTAGTGCTATATCGCGAATGGATAGTTGATCCTTCTTGGTTTTTTTTCCGGTCAGCAACTCTTAGTTACACACTGACTGGTTCGTACTGCCAATGACAACAGATAGGGGCAATTACAGTGATCGTTATTGCTGTGGTAGGATCCACCTAATTTGCATAGTGGAGTACCGACCATATAAATATGGTTGGTATCGGGAAGAGAGGGAGGAATTAAGAAATTCAATCCAGCGACTCTGCCGGACTGCGACTAAGTCAACACATTCTCCAGGAACGGTCTTCCCAGGAATATACAAAAGACTATATTTAAATATTGTGTACACTTTCTTGTTTCAATACATTTTGTTCTACGTACATTTTGTGTTGCATTATTATTCCATGCATTAATCAAGTTTCAACAGTTATTTCTATCTCATGGAAATCATTACAAAAAGAAATAAAACTAAGCCAGTTAACCACATATTACCTACCCTCTTCAATCTTTCCTCTCCAATATTTGTGGTACCCCTTCCATCTTCTGGAGCATAGAGTCCTTCTTCCCGGAACGGTCTCCAGATGGCTTTGCCTTTGTGAAACCACCTGTAATTCTCGCATTGCTACTAATTAGGTATTGGTCCCAGGCTCTTTCCCTTTTTCAAAAACATGCCAGCATTCACATACATAGCATTGTTGTTTACATCCGGAACAATCTGCCAATGGCCAGAAACTTCTCTCGAAATCGCTGACTAAACTTTCATGTGCTTCCGCCCTTCGCTACGAAACTCTTTCAGCTATCTCTTCTTCCTTTATCGCTCCCCCTCTTCCCAAGAATTGCTAGTATACAGGTATTAAATTTTTCCATTGAGTGTCACATTTGATGCATTTAACCTATTGTTCTGAAAAGTTGAGTTTTATATTATTTTATGTTTGTTAATCATGCGGCATTTACATTAGGTACTGAGTAATGTAATATTCAAAATTGATGTGTGTATAGCTATTTTCGTCGTTGAATATATATATATATATATATATATATATATATATATATATATATATATATATATATATATATATAAATATTTGAAAATATATCAAAATTGTTAAAAGAATTAGTTTGTTTAATAATGAGGTATTTGATGTTGAACGAAATATTATTACACAAATTAAGCTGGATAATATGCAATATCTGATATTTGCAACCACTTAGATTGTTAGCAGGAAAAATAATCTATGTCATTTTTTTTTTTTTTTTTTTTGATTTGGCTAGACAGTTTTTCTTGAAAACAATGTAAAATCATTCTCTTATTTTGTTCAATCCAATGCTCTCAGGTCTCGGCATTATTCAAGTACTTTTTAAAGAACGACCGGTAATCCTCTTTTCTGTGTTACGTGAGGCATAATCAAGAAAAAAAGAATATTTGTTTGGTATTTGCTAAACGTTTTAACTGTATTATCCAAGAGAACAGATTTAAATTATATATCTTCCTTTGTTTTTACTGCGTACAGCTTTTTTTCTTTTTTTTTATACCACGAAGTTGAAAATAATTAATTTTATGTTTTCTCTTCATTGATATTTTCATTTCATTCAAAACTGAATTGGAATTCTCTTTTGATTTGGCCATCAGAAATTCAATATCAGAATATGTCTTCTTTTATTTGACTGGACGTGGGTGATCATGGCTCTCCTCTAATCAAAATCTAATATTTCGTAGCTCTAAGTAATGTTTTCCTCCTTACTATCCCCCACAACTCATGTTCTGCTATCATTTACGCAATATCTGTTTCTTTCTTACATTCAATATTCCTGAGAGTGTTAATTTCTCCTATCAATCTTTTCTCTTAATATGTTACATGAACTTCAAACATCACTTTCTGAATCTAAATAAACTGTCTTTAGTTTTTCCCATTTTTCTTAAAACTTTCTGGTTACGCACACGTTCTTTTTGTGGTAATTTCAGCATCCTTCTGTAGGACTATATCTATTGTCTCAGGTTTGCTCTTCATCTGTAAAGAAATTATCCCAGAATACACTGTCATATGTGAAGGTTTTATTACACCGCATTTTTGTACCAACTGTTTTTTTTTTCTCTAATGCAGTATTTCTATTTTTTAATACATTGCTTAGCTTTTTGAGGACCTATTTAGACATTACAACTGCATCGGACTTCTGTTAAAACACTCACTGGACAGCTAAATTTTAGTATTTGTCTGATTCTGCAGTCTTTAATTCAAGTGTCTCTTTATAACAAGCTCACCTTCTCTCATCTAAGAATTGATTAGTCTTTTTTTTTCAAATATTTACTACTTTGTCTAGGAGTTCTTTTTTCTGTATAAAGCGATATCTGCATATCATGTTGCTAAATTTCTGCACACAATTAATACATCAAGGTAGGACTTCTATTTATTTTAGGATTGCCTTACTGTAAAGATTAAATAAATCCAGTGATAAAATATTGTTTTAATACGCCCCGTTCTTCGTCCATCTATATAGCAATATAGCCGTGTCATATTTCTTAAAGAATCTGGATTCATTACACAATTCGCTATAAATTTTAAGCTACGAATATTTTATCGACAGTAATTAAAGGAAAATTACTTAGCATTTAACGGAGTTGACTCACATAATCACAATCTAAGCAATCTATTAGAACAGGAAAAATATTTAAACATGGAATTTTCTAGAAATGGATAAATTTGCGAAATTCTGTTAGGATATTTAATGGAAGAAGTTAGTTATTTTCTAATCAGCATCAATATCTTAGCTTTTATCTCGGTGGGAAGACATGATATTCATAGCGAAATATGAATATGTTTCATAGCATGGAACTCAGCTAGCATTTATATGTTGAACACATAATACAATATTCCTCATAAATGTGTACAGCACAACATTAATTACATAAATTTTGATTTTTCGAAAGCAAACAGAACAAGACTGTATCATTTGTGTTATTGTTATTGCATCCTTTATATCATTTTGCACACTCAAAAACGGATATAATCAGTAATTATTTTATCTAAATCTTTTGCATGAGAAATATGTTTCTAAATTGATTTACTGTTTAAAATTAGGACACTCATACAACTACCCTATAATAAGTATATTATCAGAAGTTTTCTGACAGTTGATTTTAGGATTTGGAAAATAATCTCCATAACGTGAATTTTCCATCTAAAACGTTTAATCAAATAATGGATCATGGGAAATACTTCAATGCACGTGATATTTATTGGCCAGTCAAATGCGACAAAAATAGCTGTAATCCTGACGTAAACAAGACAACTATGAACGCAAAATAAAGCTGAAAAATCGGAAGTATGCAAAATTTGTCGGCATCCATGGAATGTGACACTATTCATTTTATGAGTCGCTTGACTGAATATGAGCCGATGAAGAACACTGCAGATTTTGATAATAATGTTACGGAACATGTTGAACATGAAAGACATGCTTCAAGAATCAGCCATCGCATAAGAAACTGCTAGAGATTTCGAGATATTTCGGGGCAAGTATGAATCTAGCAAAGGTGATGATAATAAAATGAAAATAATTAGATTTGATGGCATCCGGTGAGCTTCCCGTCGATATGTTGAATGGTAAAATAAAATGTATTTGCTATCATATTTTTAAGTTGTCGAAAATCTTATGACCTGGAATGTTCGAGATTCTATGGCAGTGGTGAGTTTATTGAACCATACCGAAATCAAATATGGAGGCATCAATCAAGCACTTAGGAGGAAGTGTTGGACTTCTGCAGGAAAATGATTTGAAACGCTTTGCTAAAAATTTCTAAATGTGCCAAGAATTCATCAGAATTTAACTCGAAAACTTTTGGTTCCTTTTAATTAATGTCATGCCTGTTCACAGCGTAGTTGATAATACCTCATCATGTATATTGTTTATTATCTGAAAATTATCATACATTAGTATATTTGATTTAGTGTTTTGTCTTCGACGTTATTTCTACAGATTTAGAAAATGTTTTTTTTTATTGTTTCCTGGCAATTTTAAAGAAACCAGTCGACTTTGTCATTTAATCTATAACTGACTGGGGGAGCAGATACATTGTTATATATTCCTAATCACATTTCTGTGAAAGGGAAACTAACAGACTAGTCATGAATTTTAACTCTCTTCCCCATCCAACTTTCCACACTGATATACGTTTAACATACATAGCTTCCTTGTGGGTTGTATTGAAACAAAATTATAACGAAGACGTCTATCCAATACAAATTTCAATGAACGGACAATGAATAAACTCTAAATATAATATAACGAAATTGCAAATCACTAAAAATCGCAAATTGCTAAATCAATCATCGAACATTCCCATTGTGGATTAATAAACTAATTTTTGCAAAACTTCAATGTATGGATGAAAGAAGTGAACACATTCTAATAACTTTTGTGAGAATCTCCTAACTTGATGGCTGTAATTTATTTAGTCATTTCACCACAATACTCCCATATAAAGAGTGAAAGAATACGAGAAAAGGAGAAACATTATTAAGGGGGAGAGAACAATAACAGAACATAAATTAAGAAGATGGAGGATAAGAATTGATGCTGCTTTTAAATTATTAATAATCAAAGTTAACTGCAAAGAGAGTTCCATGCACGGGAAAAATGAGAGAAGAAACTTTTAGTATAGAAGAAACGGTTACATCTAACTTTTCCACATGTAAAATGGCGAGAATATTCTGCTAAACTAGTTACTTAGTATAAATGTAAATTCGAGACAACAAAAAAGAAAGCGGAACAGAACAGTGGCTTAAAAAATATTAATAGAAAAGTTTCAACGGAGTTTAATTGTTCTTTCAATTTTATGAAGCATATCTAAATACATGCCAGAAACACGAAACCAGATGTAACAATAATATTCAATTTATGGACGTATATTTACACTATTTACATTGTTCGGACCTTTGTCCTTATCTTTGTTGTTATACTCACGACGTTTCGGCCGTTATACGCTCCGGCCTTCTTCACGTAATTAGAATTTCGAATTGAAACCTTTATTTCGTCCATCGGTGTAGATATTTTTAGTTCTACGTGCCATACATCTTTCGGGTTTATTGAACTCAAAACTCTTTTGGTGAAGTCACTGGATCCGTGTCCTCAAGGTCACATGGCCCAGTAGATAAAAGCGTTAGTTGGATCAAGTGACTTGATCCAAAGTTGTGAGTTCAATACTTGGCTACTGCAGTGGTGAACAAAAACAGGGAGATTTAAGTTCAAGGGAGATAACTGATACTAGTACATCAATGATCTGATAGGAAAGATATTATCTCACTTTTAACCCTTCTTTTCATCGTACGTTTGATTGCAATACTGCGGTGTTATCAGAAATGTATAGTTCACTTAAACTATTACTATTATATTATTAGTACTAAATCTGACCTTTGACTAAATATTACCTTATTTTACAGAGTTTTGTCATTTGCGTATGTTGTGTTATCAGTTCAACAATTTTTTTATTCCTTCCTTCTCATTTAACGCCATTTTTCTCATTATCTCTCTTCTTTAGTCATTATTATAAGTCATTCCATCGTTTTCTTTTTCTCATCTTGCTTTCTTTCATTTCATTTTTATGTTTCCTTTCCTTGTTCGTTTTTTTTTCAATTGTTTTTTTAATTATACTTCTTCCGTTCTCTGTTTTGTATATATATCATATCCTTTCATGTATTGTTTCTTCTTCCATTCTGCTCTGACGAAATCTATTAACACATTCTTCTTATCCGTATTTATTTATCTCGAATTTTCCATCATTTTTAATCACATATTTTTTTTATTTCTTTCAGTGATTTAGAATTGACATAATTTTTTAGCAAACCAAATCTGATTTAATTTTATTTATCCACCTTCTGTTTATAGACGAGCCACTATCTGAGATCACCAAGGGAATATTTAATTATTCTACTTTATTTCCGAATTGTGATATCCTTTTTTCTGTACATCCTCTTGTCAATTATACACTGATTACTGAGCTGGGGGAGAGGGAATGAGAGGTAGAGAGAATGAGAAATGGAAAGAGAGAGAAAACTAAGAGAGAGAGAGAAAGGTAGAGAGGAAGCGAGAGATAGAAATGTGAGAGAGAGAAAGTGTAATCTTGAAAGTTTCCATTAGCCTGCTAAAAGGTGTCCATGGAAAACCTGCATGGGCGAAATGTATAATATATTTACAGGCGTATTGGGAAAGCAGTTACATTTTAACTGCATTAAATTCTTATTCACCAAAGCAATACAGAATTAAAACTTAGTGGTACGAAATTTCATTGAAATTTATCGTCTTTTTAATCTAAGAAGGGGTTGTTACAATTGCTTCTTTTTTTTAATTTTACGCTAATGGAGGATTAAGAATTTAAAAAGCAACGTTTCCGTCATTGCATAAATAGTGAATTTCAAATGGGGAGTAACGTTTTGCGAGACATTTATAGATATTTTGCATGTAATCGAAAGCAATAAAGATAACTTACATGTCAAGTAAGTTTGGAAATTCCGATTCAGAGAGAATATCCAAAAATCCACGCTGCCGAAGACAGCATACTCTGAATAAACATATTTTGAAATCGACTGCTGAATAGGATTCATGTCATCTAAACAGATTTTTGGCGCAATATTCTTCATACAAGTCCATATGAATATTAGAAGCGAATACAGAAAACTTGGAATTAGGGAAATCTCGTACCTCCAAAGCATTTGATTTGGAACGGAAAACAATGTTACATCATCTTCATGAGGTCATTCAAAAAGAAAAGGTAACGTTTAATTTTAGCATCGCATTGTAAGGAGTGATGGAAAATTGGATTAATAATCAGTGTTTATCAGAAAATGATGATTACTGACATGAAAAGAATAAATACCTCCAAGAAAGCTATTGCCTTATCTCTGGTGTAATATGAAATGTTTCGTCTATTCCGATATACTTGAACCTTTATTTATGGTGTTCCGAAGTCAATTAATTTATTGGAGCTTCGAAGTGAGGCGTCGTCTCTCCAACAATTTGGAATCCCATGCATTATACAAACGTTTGTTCAACACGTTGAATGCATATAAAACCTGATTAACAAATTTAAATCAAACAAACCATAATTATACTATATTTGTTCTCGATATCACCTTATCATATATATATATATATATATATATATATATATATATATATATATATATATATATATATATATATGTATGTATGTGTGTGTATGTGTGTGTGTGTGAAAATATATAGAAAATAGGGAAGGACTGGTTAGGTAAATTTCGCTTGAAGATGGAACGGAGCCCATTTTACTTTCAACTCAATTTAATTTAAAGGATTATATTGAAATTTTCGGCACTTGTTTTGAAACATGAGACCTCTTATGTAGCGATTTGGAATCATATTTTTAAATAAATAATTATATATATATATATATATATATATATATATATATATATATATATATATATAACCAATATTGGGTAACCAATAAAAAATTCAGTCGCACATCAAATATGTTAATATATATTTCATAGTTGTGTCAACCACTTCGGGCACTCTTATGTCTATACCGCTTGGCAAAATTTGGTAATTATTTATTTGCTTACATGTGTATGCACGCCAGCACGTGGGTATACATTTGCTAACATATAGTCATTAATTTACTTAACCCTATACCTATCAATTGCTCCTTTACGGTGTACACCAAATTTGTTACTTTACCACGTATGTTATTGCGTGATTTTATTTTGGACTACTCTACAAGAAACATACTTTTCCCTAAAAAGAACCAAGAGTATCTCAGCTTATTGCAGAAATTCGAGTGTCGAGAGACTGTAATTCGCCAAAAGATGACAGCACGATGAAAGTGAATTGAACTCACCGCTTAGCGATGACCTACTCATTGAATTTAAAAACAATAACCTTATTCTCTGGAACTGATAGAATTAAATATGTTACCACACACAACGCCCTACAGAAAAGTATGATAAAAGACATTTCCAAGATACGTATTACTGATAGAATCGTCATTAAATATGACGCCGATTAGGAAATTGATAGCGTATATAAAAAAGCCCCAACTGAATAAGAAAAATATATTAATGAGGCACGAATCACAGCCACTAATCATAAGATCGACGAGAGGGTGCATAAGCTTCGCAAACAACTGGCTTTTATTACCGTTAATGACGATACAGATAATTTCCCCAACAACCCACAGTTGCGACTGCTTAACCCTTCTATGAATAATATAGACAAAATCAGCAAGACAAAAGCAACTTGAACGAACTTGAAATTACACCTGGAACGCCACAGGGATCAACTAATCGAAAATACAAACGATGCTATCAATTGGTTCCCTAATATAAAAAAAAATAAGAGCGAGTTTAGCCTTATGCAATTAAACATCTCCGACTTTTACCCGCGAAACACTGAAATCCTGTTTATTTTAAACTTCCTTGGATTGGAGCTAAATGTGAAAACCTATCCAAGCAAATTTCTTCGAGTGTTCGTAAGTTTTATTTTTCTGCTGAGGTTCGTGTCGTATTAAAGACTAGGCCGAAGCGCTCATTCAGTCGGAAGGACCTTCTCCATACTCACCAATTAAATTCTGTCATTTATAATTAAAACTGTGGCGGGAGGATTACTCAACAACTGGATGCAAGAATTAAACCGCACGTAGCAAGTAAAATCAGGAACCATTTACCCTAGATCAAAATGAACTCATCTATAATACCTACGGGGCCACAATTTGTGAACACCTTATAAAAACAGAAAGTGTGCTGTTGAATTCAGTTCTGAATTGTTCACTGTTTTATCTCATTCACAATCAACTTTTCATCTAAATTTACTTGAGTCCATTTATATCAGGTCTCACCAAACTTGTCTGTGTAAACAGCGTGATTGTTTGCTTGGTCTTGCTATGATTAATCTACAGTATTCCGCAACTTTTTTCCTCTCACCAATTAATCGTTAACAATTTAATTTTTTTTTTTGAAAAACCTGGAATAGCTGGGGTGAGAAAGGTTGTTTTTTCTCTTTAATTTTAATGATGCGTATCAGTATTAAATTGAATGTTTTTTGAAAGCAATACTCAAGTTCTTTTATATATATATATATATATATATATATATATATATATATATATATATATATATATAATGTGTATGTATCACATTTTTGCTTGCGCAACAAGACCCAGTTAAAGATCATTGCCAAATACTTTATAAGAAATTTGAGTTATATTAAAGTTAGACCGAGATCAGCATTAAGGCCATATTTATTATAGGACATACGGAAATTGAAAACAGGATAAATTCCGCTACGTGGGCTTTCTTCACACACGTAAGATGTTACAGTACCATATTATTATCCTGAGAATTCGATTCCTGTTCTTAAATCGTATCAGCATATATAAAATAGTATATGGATGTAATATTCGTTCAGCAATGTCAAGCTTAAGTAGGCACAATCTATTTCTCATATCAATGCTGAAAAATGTCTTTAAGCGAATAAATCCTTTAGGTGTTAAAGACGAATTCTTTCGTCGGAGTGTACTAAAGAATCATGAACAATGAGATTTTTTTTCGAGTAACTTAAAAATAAAATAATTCCCAAATCACTATTGCACATGTACCACGAATAAACAAATGCTATAATGAAAATGTTACCTAGGAACAATATCGTGCACTAAACTTTAAGACGTAAATGAACATCAGTATTAGGAAAAAGCGATAACAGTTCATGGAATTTATAAATCTATTTTCAACAGACAGTAACACTTAATATTCTGTCAAAGAATGAAGAATATTTCCAGTGTGGTAAGTACTAACATCTATAAAGATCACTATTGTTAAGTAATAATTTTGTCATGGCCTCTACAATCTAGATCAGAAAAAGTGTGGAAGTAATATCACATATCTTCACGTAGTTACAATTTATAACTTTTACGAAATTGTATTTGAACATTTCATTTGTTTTGTCCTCGAAAGAACCGGAATATTGATAGAAAAAATTCCAATTGATGTATTCGTAAAGTAATAAATTTTATTCGTGGACAGAAAATATTTCCAAACAGAATGAGAAAATATAAATTTAAAAAGTTAAACAGTAATTCAAAATTGAGACTACAATGGATATTATAATTCAAAATAATATATAAAAGAAATATTTTTAAAATTTGATAGGAATAAAATTTTATTAGCTACTAAAAAATTAAGAAACAATTTTTTCTTTAAAATTTAAAACGTAATTTATTTCCATTGATTTTTGTATATGCTTCAGGCTGTAGATTAAATGTGTTTGCATGTATGAGTCTATATCTGTGTGTACCCGTCAATCCCTCTATCTGTCTGTCTTCTGTCTGTCTGTGTGTCTCTCTCTCTCTCCTCTCTCTCTCTCTCTCTCTCTCTCTCTCTCTCTCTCTCTCTGCCATATTATCTGATTAAAGAAAGTTAGGAAAACAAGGCAAAGAAAAAACAGAAGAATCAACTATCCACATATGATAATTGGGTACTTGCATGGACTTGAGCAACACAGCTGTTTTTAGGTTACAACACATTATTAAATGGTATTTTCAAACGGATAGACATTATTGATTAAGAAGCTCTTCGCAGACTAGTAGTCAAAGCACCTTCGATCAAATGATGGTTCCTCTTACAAAGTTGGGTGCAGGTTTGAATCCTGCCGAATGTCGCACTATTCTGAAATAAAATGTCAGGAATTTTCAAGGTCAGTAGACGAAATTAAATGTTGATAATGAACGGAGCATCTACACAAATATGTGTATCTACGAAAATTAACATTGAAACAAAGATAGGGAAGATTGATATATATATATATATATATATATATATATATATATATATATATATATATATATATATATATATAAGGATATACATACATAGGACAATTTAATTCCCCGGGGATGGCGTCAGATGTTAATGAAAGTACTTGGGAAAATAAAATTATTTGAAAGAAGATTTGGGTAATTTTCTTAATCAAATTTATAAGGCTACCAAATATTAGTCCGCGAAAGTGAATAGATCCCAACGAAAACTAATCGACATGATATGTCTAAATTATTTAACCAAACCTGTTTGCATTAATAATTATTAGTTAATATAAATATATAGGCAGTATATTTTAATTCAAACAGTTTTGATAGCCTTATAAATTTGATTAAGAAAATTACGCAAATCTTCTTTCAAATAATTTTATTTTCCCAAGTACTTTCATTCTCACCTGACGCCATGTCTGGGGAATTAAATTCTATTTATGTATGTATATGTTTTTCTGTTCGTCTTAATGCTTATAGAGCGTTTTAAATTTCAAAGTTTCCGTGTTTTTTGTTTTAAATTTTCCATTTGTGGGTAGAGATAATTTTTATATAAGCATTGAAGAATTTGTTTGTTGTTTGAATATATATTTATATATATATATATATATATATATATATATATATATATATATATATATATATATATGTATGTATGTATTATATATTGGTGCATATGGTACATTCTATATATATATATATATATGTATATATATGTGTGTGTGTGTATGAAGGGGAAATATATGCACGCATATATACACGCATACTGACAGAAACACACGAAAATGGAAACAGATTTAAGAACGCAAGGGGTCAGTAAAACATTCAAAGATAAAATACAGATAAGTAATTCATCATTTCTCTTGGACCAACCTTAATTGTTTTATGACCCTTCGCGCAGAACTCTTTATTGCCAATGTCAAAAAGACGTTAGGATTACTAACACAAAAACAGAGACTGTCCCATATCGAGAATATTTAACATTAAAAAACATAAGGAAAAAAAATAATTATTTTTAATAATATGTGGAAATCTCTGCTTTTACCTGAATACGGTGACGAGATCATAAAAACGTGTAGTAAAATTATGGAAAATAAAGTATAATAATTTTTTCTAAAAAAAAAAAAAAATTAAGACCAAAAAAGTCTTGTCTTCTTTTTAATATATATATATATATATATATATATATATTATATATATATATATATATATATATATCAGACCGTTTATACTTAAGGGGCTATTAGAATGATAATGGAGGGCAATTTGAGAATAAGAATATGATGTGGCATAGAAGCGAAATTACAATATATTCGCAATTATCTCATCTTGGACATCCTTGAATTACATATTCAAAATCATTCTCTTCCTTATAGCATTGATACATAAGTTATTCCGTAAATACGTCTTGGCCCTATACAAGTGTTATTAATAATTAATTGTTACAGAACCCGTAGCAAATATTTCGCAAATATCACAGAAAAGCGGAAGCTAATACACCTATTAATAATTTTCCCTTATATATATATATATATATATATATATATATATATATATATATAGAGATATAGAGAGAGAGAGAGAGATATATATATATATATATATATATATATATATATATATGCGTGTGTGTGTTTAGAATTAATACAAATAATATATTTGTCACTTGTTTGATATTTCCAGCATTTCGAATCTACAGTTTCGTAGATTGACATCTTACTTAGTATAAAATGCAGATTCTGTGTGCGTGTCTGTGTGTCTGTAACGTTTATATATTGGATCGAATTTCCTACATTTTTTAGCCGATTTCAACAAAACTTCACAGGACTACATAAAATTACCTTGTGGTGGTTCTTACGGCGCCGAAAATGGGAAAACACATTGTTTTTTTAAACAAAATCAATTTGAAAACACAATTAAGACACATCGTGAGAATGAAAGGGGGACAACTCACCCACGAAAATGTAAACAAAAGAGCATAGCATGATGAAAAAAAAGCCGTCTAATGTTCATATTATTATGAAAGAGGAAAGATCAAAGTATTTTTGGGGCATTTTTTTTTACATTTTTTAATCGTTCTTAGCACGTCTGAAATTTTCGTTATAAATATTGTTTTTTTTTTTGGTAAAAAAAAATGACAGATAATCAATCATTTTTTTCGATTTGATAAAATAGGGAATGATAATTCCACGTACTTTAGTGCCGTTTTTTTCATTTCCCTTTGCAATTTGTTACAAGGCAGATCCATAAGGCATTGGTTCTATTTGAAATTAATTCAATATTTAAAAGAAAGTATTAAGAAATAATTTAAAAATGCCGACGTAAGAAATCTGATAGACAAAAACAACAATATTTCGAAGATGATAATTATTAAGGAAAGAACACAGTACTTGTAATAAATTAATAAACCCAAATAATGTTAATATTTTTTGTATTAGAAACAACGAGTGGAAAATATATTCAAATCAGAATTCTAATTAAGAATCACCACAAGCAAAATATGCAATTTTTTTTACTGTATTCAATAAGTAAAATCATAAATTGTAAAAAGATTACAGAGAAAGGCTATCTACATTTTTCAACCGATTTCAACAAAACTTCACTTTTTTTTGGTAGGATAGCAAGGTGAACAAGGCGGGAAAAGTTTTTTTTTTTTTCAAAACAAGTGTAATTTTTTTATTAAATGGAAAAACAAGTAGATTATCTCGTGGTACGAGATAACGGATAATGTTCCGCGCCAAAATAGGATAGCAAGGTGAACAAGGCGTGAAAAGTTTTTTCTTTTTTAAGTTCTGGAAAAAGGAACTCGTTAACACGAGGTGTAGATGTGCACAGATAAAAAAGTACTTACTGTGGATTTGGGTATTGTAAGTGTGTGTAGTTTTTTTGTGTTGTTTTTGTTTTTTATACCCTTTTTTGTTCAGGTTCACGGTCGTGAGAAAGATCAGTCATCTCAGATTTTGGGATCAGGCATTGAATTTGCTGCTAAAAATCATTTACGACGAGCCAAATGGGAAGAAGACTTATTTGTTGTTGGTTGCATCGTCTTGCAGAAAATTATTTGCGACGAGCCAAAAGGGATGAAGAATTATTTGTTGTCAGTAAGATATCCCTGTCTGTATTTAAGTTTGACTGACGAGGAATAAATGAGTCAACTTCATGGATCGAAATTTTTAGTCCGACTGAACTCAAACGATTAGTTTGTCCATGACGTCAGAGAAAAACGCGGGAAAAACGGTTATTTAAATTTGTTAGATTGGTGACATCAGCAGGAGCTGATAAAACGACAATAACTTGTAATTAGTTTTAAATAACTAAAGAAAAGGTTTACTACTATATTTAGCGTAACGAGAAAGGAAGGGGTGTAATCAGTGGACGCGCGCGCACACACGCACAAGTGTGGAAGGAAAGGAGGAAAACTCGCGCGTGCGTAAAACGTTGATGGAATTACTGTATTATTTCCATAAATCATAACGATTGTAAACAATGTTTTCGTTTGAATTTGGGTTTGACCAATTCGTAAAAAAAAAAAAAAAAAAAAAACTAATTAAGACATGCATGTCCGTCAACCTTAAACAATAATCTTTGTCAATTTTATTTTTCAGTCTTTATGATCGTCCATACTTGATCTATCGTTACATCCCCGGGCAACGCCGGGCTCTACTGCTAGTCATATACATGTGCGAATACAGACATTATACATGTTCACACACTGTCACAAAGACACAGGCACACACAAACGCGCACTCACACACGCACACACACACACACAGACACACACACACACACACACACACATATATATATGTGACAAACTGGAAAAAAAAATTCACATACTCATATATCTATCCGGTCCCTAAATATATATATATATATATATATATATATATATATATATATATATATATATATATATATATATATATATATATCGTTACACACACACACACACACACACACACACACACACACACACACATATATATATATATATATATATATATATATATATATATATATATGCAGTTTGACAGAAACAAGAGAGAAAGAGAAAGAGATACATTGAGCGCTCTTGATTCAAAGTGGTTTTAAATCATACATGAAACGTATAAATACATTGGAAGCGGCTGGTTACCGTTTACCACATTTCGCATTCACACCGATTCTATCTATCTCACTTTCTCTCTCTCTCTCTCTCTCTATATATATATATATATATATATATATATATATATATATATATGTGTGTGTGTGTGTGTGTGTGTGTGTGTGAGCCTGCGTCTATTTGTACTTTCAGCAGTCCTGATTCGGGAATTGCTGGGACAAGTTTTACAACATTAATAATAATCTACTTGGAGTTAAAGTTATCAGATAAACAAATATCTCTTAATTTCCTATTCGCTCCTATTTTGAATAGTCAAAAATAATCAAGGAAATGTTTATAAGCCATGTTTTTGGCTTTTTTGTTGTTATTGGCCAAATCCAATTAACCCGAATGTAAATGTGAGCGAAACCTATAAATCTGTTTTTTCATAATCAAATCAACTGAAATTAAAAATCATATACAGTTTTTAAATAGTTTTTTTCCTCGACTCGAATCTACACCTGAACCAAATAAATTATAAACAGGTCGTTCTCACTACAAAGTGTTTTTCTTTTTCTTAAGAAATATCTAACACCTGTCGATGAATAAATTCAGCATATGTTCATAAACAAAGAGAAGAGTGAGCTGTTATGATTAACAATCTTCCTACAATGCAGTGAATGCTGTAAAACCTTTCTCAGATGAAACTGGAGACTTGGGGCAACGGAGACTGGCGTCAACAGAAGAGAGTCTTTAGAAGAAAATAAAAGCGTTTTGAACACCTTTCTACTAATTACTTACCTATACGACAATTCTCACTGGAGGATTATCTCAAAGACGAAAAAGGGGATTTTTGGTAACCGACCTGTAGTTCTGCAGAAGAATGATGAGAATATCCAATACGAAAGGAGATATTTTCGAGGAAAATTGAAGGAAAATATGAATTTGTACTTAGAATCAGAAAGAAATTTGTTATTTGAGGGCCATACTGACACAGATGCGGAACAGGAATTTAGCTCCTAATCTACCAACAAAGCCATATAAATGGATGAGAGATGAGAGAAAAGGAATATAGTAAAATATAATCATTAATAAGTGCTAAAATGGAGAGGAAGTAGTGAAGAGGCATTATCACCTACGTTATAAACAAATTCGGCTCTTAATAATAATATATATGGGTTCTCTTGGTTATTTTCTCTTCCCTGCTAATAAGGGATATAATATTTTCTATCTGTCATTCATTTAGCAACGTGTCCGTATGCCTAAAATGCCATATCTCCTGTTTCTATGTGAAGTGTCCCTTCAGGATGTTGGCGTTCATGCCTCTCCACATTTACCTGCTATTTTTATCGTTTGATAAAGTATCGCTTATCTCTCCTTAAACTAGTTCCGCCATCCATTTGCTAAATCTCGGTAGGTATATTTCTTCCCACTTGCCTTCAATCTGCCATAAGATTATCAGATTTTCTAAGCTCGCTTTCCTCATTTTATGCTCCAGAAATTTCAAATCTCATTTCCTGGGGTTAATTATAGAATCCAATTTCAGGAAATGAACAAGATATAATTTAATTTAAGGAAATAAATATTATTTCAGGACATTTAATTTCCGGTTTCAACGAATGAACTTGTTATAGAATATAAATTATTCGGGAAAATATATACTTCACAAACTGTGAGTTTGTTTTATTAGTGATATTTTTACACTTGTATTTTTATATATTCCACGTATATTGATTAACTTATCTCAATATTCAAAGGTTTACTCGAAATATACGTATCTCTGTGAAATCATTACAGAAATAACAATATTCACCAAATAACTTTTGTAAACTTTTACACAGATTTAATTGAAAATTAAACGTGTATTTGTTCCACAGAAGTTGTAAGCAATTGTCGTGTAAAATTAGCCGGGTTTCTCTCTGAAATACATATATATATTTGGAAATCATTCTCTAAAGTAAGCCTGAGAGAATTTGACTTTGCTCAAAATAGCAAATTTTAGTTTTTGATATAAATGAAATGGTTGCATTTTCTTTACTCTGCAAATATTGTCTGTTGTTCCTAGAATAATTCTTATTCTATTTCTTCTTCTTATCATAGGCCACCGTGTCAATTACTAAGAAATTTTGAAACTAAAATCAAGGCTGATTACCCTTAACTATTACTGACGACTAATTACTTACTCTGAAATCATGGCTTATCACCATCATTAAGCTTGCCTTAAAATAGAAGATTAGGATATGCCAAGATTTGAAATATTCAGTGCGAAGCAGTGATTTTGGCTGACATGGAAAACTCAGTACAAAGTAACACTCCGGATCTTATCTCAGTTTAGATACGTTCGGCTTTGTGAATCATTGACTAGCACGTGTTGGTTAGAGAGATTAAACATGACGTTTCGTTATTCATTTATAGACAAAGAGTGAAGCAGAAATATCTCTAGAAGAATAACCGAAAACAAATTATTAGTTTTAAAGACGTATAGAGCTATTATTGTTATTCTTCGAAACACACACACACACACACACACTCTCTCTCTCTCTCTCTCTCACACACACACACTCTCTCTCTCTCTCTCTAATACACACACACACACTCTCTCTCTTACACCCCACTAATAGACACACACACACACACACACACACATATATATATATATAACGTGTAGTTAAGTACTTTCGATTTCCTTCACGATCATCCTCAAGGGAAAATTCAAAATACAAACCTTATTGTAATTGTAATAAAATTTGCACTTCGTTGTGACTGTGATTTTTAAATAACACTCGTGAACGCGCTCTGTTATCACTATTTTAAACTAATTGTATCAATCTTAATAAGTATACACTAAGACGGTATATTTAATATAACAATATACAGTGATATCATAGATGATAATACTGTCGCATATTGAAATTGTAATTTTTTATCTAGCGTATGTCAGCAACTGTAGTAATTTTATATATGAACAGCAGTCGTTTAATTTTTAGAATTAAATATAATGAAGGAATTCAACAAAATGTGAACCATGAATTCAAATATTTCTGCAAATTGTCATGCAGTTTAACCCTTTGCCTATCCAGTACATTTTCGCCTGTACGATCCAAATGTTTATAATTGTTTTCACATTTGTAACTATTACAAGGCAAATCGGGTTATTTGGCCAATAGAAAGTGCTGATATATAGTGCTTCACTTATTAAAAATGTACAAATTATAAGTTATTTAGACTACGCTCTGTGCATCACATGTGATTATTATGTGAACACTATATATTAGTTCACACTATTTGCCAAATACGCTGTGCTGCCTTGCAATAGTTATAAATCTTAAAACAGGCAAGCGTCCTTTTGTCATATATGATGCACTAAATATTAGATTAGGCTTTCTTCACACGTCCTGCATAATAGTAGACTCTTTTCATAAGCATCCTTAGTTTTTACCACCCTTTTAAATCCATGGTTCGTGTGCGTCACATATGATACAAGCACATAGATATCACGTCCTGTGCATGAGATATGATGAGCAGGGCGGGCAAAGCGTTAAGAACGACAATAATTTGAGATTTTATTAAGTTGCTTCTAAATTTGAATCAACCAAAAAGTGCTTCATTCCATTAAACAAAATGTTTTTTTATGCTTTACACAAGATAAAATATTAAATTAATATACTTAAGGCAAATAATTATGTTACTGCACTTGGTTTTGTTCATCAGGAGGGTAAAATAAAAAAGAAGGCAACATATACATTTTCCAAGTATTACAGTTATAAAATTGTATAAAACAGAAAGCTCTATTTTATTTATCAGTATACTAGAGCACAAAATGTCAGCCTAATATATTCTCAGGATGCAAATTAACGAAAAGCTGAATTCAGCAAATCATGCTAGTGACACGGAAATGTCAACAAATTACAACAGGTCAAAACTCTTGAACTGAGGCACGAATAAAGTCCCAGTTTTCAAGTTTTCCGTATAATATAGTAAAATATCATTAAATTCAGAGATGTTGATCATGATAATATATGGACTAGACAGCTGTTGGAATCATTTTTATTTTAATCACTGAAGTATGGACTTGAAATATTTTAATTTAAATTTGCACCATAGCGTGTTATGTATTACATATGTAACATATTAAGGATATGGACGGATCTGCCAGAACATTCTAAATAATGTTTAGGAATATATATGGAGGAACAAAAGAAAACTGTTAATTGTAGAAATATTGGTGGCTTTCTTCCAAGTAATTATACTTCTCATAAGAGTGATTTGTGAAAAGAAAATCTTTTCATATATGTTAAACAGAATATCACTACTTGTTGTGAGCATATAGAGATTTCTTGATATATAAGTTCTTTGAAAAGTACATTTCTCTTCCATCAAATCTCATAAAAACGGTTACAAGGTTTTTCTTTTTGAATGGGTGTAGGTGGTATTGCCAATGCTCTAAAAATGAAAAAAGGACAGAAATTAAGCTTTAATTGTTTGCAAAGTTTTCAAACGATGAATGATCAAGAACATGAAACTAATCAAAACGAAGTAATTCTTATTACAGATATAGATAGGACAATTTCTAAATTCTAAGCTTTCTTGTCGCATCTCCAGTTAGTTAATTTAGACAAAGAGAGAGAGAAAGAGAGAGAGAGTTTTATATAGGAAATTGAAGTCACCTAAAATTGAGAAAGTTATTACCGGTTTTGTAGCTTGTGAACTAAATAAAGATGTTATCAGTGAGAATTGATTAATGTAAAATTGCGTAGATTCAGACAGACTTGCTGGTGCGATTAAACGCAAATATCGCGAAAATTTCACGTCAAGTGAAAATTGAATCGCACATAATAACCGCTCAAATTTAAATCGTTCAAAGATTTTTTATCTTCCATATCTAAATTTAAAGAAAGTCAGAAAATTAAAAATTGATAAAGGGATTCTTTTGCAACATGAAGAAAAGAAAGGGAAATCAATTTTAAACTAGTAAAACAAATAATGTCACATAAATATATGAATTATGAATTTTCCCGTCTTTTTCAAGTTAAAAAGAATTGCGTTTCTGTTTAATCCTTTAGGAGAAAGTAAAGAATCAGAAACGGTTCATCTTAGCCCAAGTAAAAGAACTGTAACTAAACATAAAATCAAGATATCCAATATGAATGTCTTCAACAAATGCTGTACATTAAATTCCAAATGGTATTATATTGAAAATATTATTTGAATGCGCGCAGTTAGTGTGTTACAAACACCGAGGTAAAAATTGATGTGTTCAGCTATTTCTACTATGATTGACTTGAGGGAATTGTCTGTATGTTATATAAAGATTCGCAGTTGCATTTATTTTTTACTATTAAAGGAAGAATATTTATTACACCCCACCGTTTTGAAAACTTTGGATATTGGTACTTTGAATATTTTTTTATTTTATTTTCACTCTACTAATTCATGGAAATGTACGCCATGTAAATCCTAGGTCACGGATGTGGAATTTTCTTATTCAACAACTTCATGCTGGCACAAAATTTGAAACTTTATATTTAGGTTTCAACACTGCGTCACGCACGTTTTTCATGGACACCTCGAATCCTACTGATATATCTGTTATTATCTATTTGTTTTATTTGTTTTCTCTGTGCGTGTCATAGGAGTAGATAACCTTGTCTATAGCCCGGTCAATACTCCTCTCCTTTCTCTTAAACATATATAGAGGCTCATCCTTTTTTTTCATTTTTCTGACTTTCTAAGGTGATAAGGCCGAATGCTTTGCTCGGAAATTCTCATCGAATTCAACGATCTGTTGAGTGACATAAACATAACCCAATCGGTGGCTTTGGACATCGTCTCCAAATTAGACTCCCATAAGGCTAGTGGCGGGGCCGGGATACCAGCCGTTGTCCTGAATAAAAGTGCTCCTGAACTGGGACCAGTCTTCTCCTAACTATCAGGTCAACCCATATATTCTGTCCGAATTTTAACTTTATGTTAAAATGAACGAAATTTAATGAGTATTTATAATGTATTATGGAGCTGAACGTTATTTTTATGTTTAGATGCATTTAAACTGATCAAATTTTATTTCAGAGAACAATAAATTTATATTTTGTTTGAATAAAACTCTGCTAACATGGAGGTGCCCAAGAAACATTTGAGGCACATAATGCTTTATGAGTTCAAGAAAGGAAACTCAGCAGCCGAAGCAGGTAGAAACATTCACTCAGTTTATGGAGAGGAATGTGTGAATGAAAGAACTTGCAGAAGATTGTTTGCAAAATTCAGAGGTAGAGATTTCACCCCTGAAGATGAAGATCGGACCGGACGTCCAGTTGAGTTTGATGAAAAGCTTCTTGAAGCAGCCCTTGAGGAAAATCCTGCTTTATCAGTTAAGGAATTGGCAGTAGTTCTCAGTTCAAACCATACAACTGTTTATCGTCATCTTCAACAACTTGGAAAAGTTCCTAAACTTGGAAAAAAAGTGCCTCCATGAATTGTCTGAAAACAACCTCAAACCCGAGTTGACATCTAATCTTCTCTCAATTCTCGCCAACTTGTTTCACCTTATTTGGATAGACTTGTGACTGGCGATGAAAAATGGATCTTTTAACAAAATGTTAAGAGTCGTAGACAGTGGCTTGATAAAGAGGAAGGACCCCATCCACAGCTGAGAAGGGAACTTCATGGGCAATTTTTTTTCTTTCAATCTGGTGGGATTGCCAAGAGATTATCCACTTTGAATTCTTACCACCTAATGTAACAATTAATGCTCAAATATATTGTCAGCAAGTTTGAACCAAGCTTTGAGGAGAAAAAGATCTGCTCTAGGGGTGATGATTCATCAGGACAATGCAAGACCCCACACAGCAAGTATCACGTCACAAACGATCGAAGAACTTGGTTGGGAGAAAATTCCTCATCCACCTTATTCTCCCGATCTTGCTCTTTCAGACTACTATTTGTTTCGTAGCTTACACAATCCTTTGGAAGAAACATATTTTGTAACACAGGAAGAGGTTAAAACTGACTCAATCAAATCCAATTTTATTTTTACAGTAATGGAATTAGTAAGCTTGTTAATAGATGGAAGGAAGGCATAGATAATCAAGGAAAATACATTGTTGATTGAATCTGTAATTAAATGTAAAATTTGATCACTTGTGTTATTTATTCAAAATTCGGACAGATCTTATGGGATGAACTGATATATGACTATTGCCTCACAGTTTTTCCAGTACGTTGGAAATCCTCATGTGTTCTCCCTCTCTTTAAGAACTCTGGTGACCATTCTCACCAATCTATCTACCGCCCTATATGTCTCCTACCGCTCTTAACCAAAGTCTTCGAGGATTTAATCAACGCCAAAGATGTATAGCAACTTACATAACATGATCTGCTCCCGGACAAACAATATGGTTTCAGGTTTGCCCGGACAGATACTCAAGACGATAAATGAATTTATATATCAAGTAGTTGACAATAATAGAGAAGCCCTTGCAGTAGCTTTAGATATCTCTTAAGCGTATGATAGGGTCTGAAACAATGACTTTCTTCGTAAACGTCAGGGATACGGCATTACAGGGGGGGTTATTTGAATCATTCCTCTCAAAACATGAAGTGAAGTTCGTTTAAACGGGTTCTCCTGCAGTTCCTTTCTCGCGAACGCTGCTGTCCCCAAGACTCTATCCTGATTCCTACACTGTTTCTGATCTTCATCAACGATCTTCCTGATATCATCAACTCCCAATTTGAGATATTCGCTGACGACACAACTGTTTACTCCTGCCGTATTAGAAGATCCGGTATCGTTGACAAAAATTGCCGCGAAAAGTACCTCCAATCTGTGGTTGACTAGGGCAGGAAATGGCTTGTAAACTTTAATGCCTCTAAAACGAATCTACTCAGAGTTACCCACCATAGAGAATCCTCTCTAGCGCCCATCAGGATGGCTGACGTCCAACTCCACGAGAGCGCCTCTCTGTCCCTGCTTGGTCGTGAAGTGGAAAAACTACGCTAATCTATAGCTTCACCTGCCACAATGAAATTTATCACGTTAGAAGATTTTTCTCTCCTGATTCCACCCTTCAAATCTACAAATCAGCCATTCGATCTTGCATGGAATACTGCTACCATATATGGTCTGTTGCACTCGCTTATCATCTCGAGATCGTAGACAAAATACAGAGAAGGATATGGAACGTGGTTGGTCCTGATCTGACATCTCGTCTGCAGTCGAACTATCACAGATGTGCTAGGGCTTCCCTCTGTCTTTTTTACAAGAATTTCCATGGCAACTGCTCCGACGAGCTACTTTAAATGATTCCCAAATTTAAGCATGCTACTAGGCTGGCATATCGGCCCTACTCTTTCATAGTCAAAACGAGTAAATGTAGCCAACAACTTCTTTTCTTGCACTTCAATTCAGTTGAACACATTTCCTATCACTTGCTTCCCTGATAGCTATAATCTATCAAATGTTCAAATGTAATGCCAATCTGCATCTTCTGATTCGTTAACCTTGATCACCTCTCCTTCTTTTTATCCTTATCCCAAATACTCCTCTTTGCTCATACTCACACTATCTGAAACCGCTTGCGTGCTAGTGGCACTCCCGTCTTGCTTGGGGCGATTTGCTAAAAAAAAATGTAATTCTAACCCCGGGATTCTTAGCTTCCTTTCAATATTATCGAATCCTTGAAATCTATGCTAAAGAAAGATCGCCAAACTCTCACTCTTTTGCTTTGTATATTTCAGGTGTTTAATTATAGAAGTACTGTACAAATATAATGTAGCCTTTTAATATTAATGAACAAAGTCGTATACCTGGGGAAATGTCGTCTTAGAAAAAATTAAATCCTCACCTTGTGACCATATATACTTATCTCATCGTCTTTGTCACTTTTGTGAAAGTCTTTTTTTTCTGGATAGTCATCAGCTGTCTCGCTATCTCGTTAAACTCGGTAATGGTCTGAAATCTCTTTTCAAGTGCGATTTTACTTTGGGGAAATGCCAGAATCGAAGTGAGCCAAATTTACCCGTTTTTTTACCTAAACAATCTACGCGAGACGTAAAGACCAGTCAGCCTAGATATTCAAATGACTGGATATATTCTAGACAGCACAAGAAATCCTAAGTGTTTCTCTTATTTCTCGCCCTGGCAATCGCTTATTTCTTTTGACGAATCGCGTACGCATTCTACATTTTCAAGTCTCTATTATAATTAAATGTATCAAGAACATAGAGAGCTTTAGCACTATTCCCAGCCGAATATGAAGTCTCGTTACATGAGTGATTTTTTTTTCCTAAATCATTCGTGTATTTTTCACGGACATAGTTCAATTTCAATTAAATTGGGATCCTGATTCGATGTGAATGGAATGCAAATCATAGGCAGAACACAACTATAAACAGTGATGTTTCATTCTACACGAATATACCCATGGGTATATCGTTACTGTTTACTAATATATATTGAAGTTTCAGATTCCTTGAATATTTATATCAAAGACGCACAAAAATTTCGAAGAATAATCAATTTAATAATTTTGACTATTAATCAGATTATGTGATCTCCTGGAAAATTGAAATCTACATTTGTATTAATCTTTCTTTTACTCGTAATCCTTTACTCTTCAATGTGTGATCCGTTTATCATTGAAAGTTCTATAAATTTTCCAACATTTAAGTCTTTAAACTGATCAATAATTTTATATATAATTGTAATATATGATAAATTTATTTATGTTTATTGGGCAAAACATATTATGGGAATAATACTGAAAATACCGTTTATTTAGTACCTTTTTCTGTCAATAATATTTAAATTTAGTTGTTCGTAATAATTCTGACATATGAGCATAAATTCGTTTTTTACATAAATTGCTTTTGCTTCGATCCCAAAGAATCTTAAAGGTTGACGGAAAATACACAGTTAAAGCAGACACGGCCAAGATTAGAATGAAGCTTTAGAAAGAATAATATTACTTTTTTTCAAATGGTCACACGATTCAAGGCCCAATAGTCACTCAAAGAAAAGGGTTACGGAATGAGGTTTTACGAGTGGTAAGAATTGGAGTCAATAAGAGCCTCTTATAAGTATATATGGAAAATATAACGGTTAATGAAGAGGGTGAGAATGCAGTAGTGTAATGAAGTAGCGGTTCTTACGAAGATTCTGTCCTAATGGAATAGGGAATGATTCATCCCTGGAACCAAGAAATGCAGATCGTCAGAACATTTGCCATGGAAATAACGATAGATTATCGTGTAGCATTAGACGTTTCAGTTTTTGGAGAAGGGTTTTAGGGTGAAAACCAATTCGTCACCCACAAGGTAGCTTCGACACTTTCGAAATATTTTAGACTGCAAAGCGAGGACTGGTTATCCCCAGATCAGATATAGTAGCAATACTCCATTTTCAGTTTGGTTTGGCTCTTGTAAATATAGGGATTACAGGATTTAGGAATTTTCTTGAGCGGTAAAAGAAGACTAACTTTTATCCAGCAACTTTGGCGTTAGCTTGTGTAGAAGAGATCGCTTCATATACGTTAAAGTTAAGGAACGTCATTGTGCATTTTTCATCGTGATAAGCGAAAATAGAAGGTATGTGAAATTTTCAGTCAATCAAACATTGTATTCTAAATAAGAAAAACACATACTGACAAATTGATTGTTCTTAGTTTCGTATTTTAGCTAAGTTTACCACAAAAACGTACATAAATAACGGCTTCTACTGACCTCTGTTTTCGACGAACCGACCCCACGCCCGCTGACGCAAAAGATGACAATATGAAAACTCCATATAAATGACCCTCACTTATTCTTGAATCCAGTACACTAGCAAAATTGTGCCTACACTGAAATATAGCAACAGAACGTCTGATCTGTCGTTTCGAATCGGAGTGCAAGAGCCGAAATCAATGTACAGCTGGTAGATTTTTCTACAGCTGATATGTGAACGCCTATGTGTCTTTTGATTCTATCAGGCCATCTAACGATCTCAAATATATATAGAAATTAATTCTAAATATTCATTTGTTATATCTCGCAAAGATATTTACAAATGAGTCTTATAATTCTAAAAAAAAATATTTAATAAATAGTTGCGTGCCATTAGCCCACAGCCCTCTCATCTGCTTCTTTTACCTACTCCAATTTAGGTGGTAGAATTTTTGTAGCACGAACTTGTTATCATAAACCATCACAATGCAGCAGAGAATACGCAGTCTTACAAATAATATATAACAATTCTAATAGTATAGAATAAACTGACAGGTCATTAATTCTAAATTATAAGAAATGTTACACAAGTGTACGTACTTTTGTTTATCATGTTCTCGAATTTACATTTCCAAATATAGTCATGTAAGTCTGAGATCAAGTTACCATGTTGAATATATTACCCAATATGTGCTAAACAAAAAAATAATTTAACTTACATGAATTTGATAAATATTTAAATGTTTTTTGGAATGAGTTAATACGCCACAAATATGCTAAGAAATTTGGTAAATAGTTTATTGCTACATAATTCTTTTGGTAAATAGTGTATTGCTACATAATTCTTTTGGTAAGTAGTGTATTGCTACATAATTCTTTTCGCTAGAATCCATCTAGTAAATATATCAGTCTCTTCATTCAGATATTGTTACTACATCTGGCAATTCTGCAATGATTCTATAGACTTGTAAAAAAATAGAAAGAATAATCTGCAATGTTATCGATCCTCACATGACATCTCGTTTTCGATCAGTTTCGCAGATTCGTAAGAAAGCAACCCAATGACATTTCTATGAATGTGGTTTTCTGGCGAGAGTTCATATTAAATTTTCCCCTTTGGTAACTCAACTTCACAAATGTAAACTTCGATTAGCAGCTAGTTCTTTTAATTTTACTGTTGAAATTGTTAAATGTTACCTTAAGATATATTCTAATATTTCCGTCTCTCCTCTTCTTGCCTTGGTAAATCTCTTCTGTCTTCTTGCTTTCCTGTCAATGACTATCTTCAAAACTTTAAATGCAACATCAATCTTCATCTTCTATATCATTGAAACTTGTTCATTCATTGTTCGCTGTTCTCGATAACGATTTCTCATGTGTTTTTTCCTCTCAGCACCCTCTTGCATCTTAGTAGCTTTATTGCCTTACTGACGATGTAATGATGAAATATAATTTGTTCATATTGATAAATATATATTTGCACCGAGCATAACGTTTCAAAAATTTCATGGTTTTGTGTCACGTTTGCATTCTGTACGGAAATACATTGATTTAATTAGATAATATCTATGAACTTCAGTTCACCGTCGTCATAAGTAAAAACAGATGAAATCTGTGGTAGACATACGGGTTTGATCGATGCATTTAGCCTATCGCTATCTCATGTGTCACAGGCGATCGCATATCTCATATTCCATTTCTTTTCTTCTTAAGAAGGAAAGCAATCTATCTCCATTGCATTTAAATTCGTACCGGCCTGACATAGAATACCACACTAATCTTATATACACAAGTATCTTACCCACCAGCGATGCTAGCTGTATATGAATTGGATGTCAACCCAAAGCGAGAAATTTGATTCGTAACACACACACATACACACATACAAACAGACGCCAAAGGATACACACGCGCACAAATTAATATGTTTATGTATGTATGTATGTATGTATGTATGTATGCGTGTATGTATTCAACATTTGTATGTATTCATATGCTCTTTGAATTGTCATTTTAAGGCTTAGCTTTTGATTTTTATATTATCCAACAATCCAAATGTTATATATGCAATATTTAACCATAAACTGTGTTCAATTTTTTTGTAAAAAAATACAAAATGAACATTCATATATACACACATACATATATATATATATATATATATATATATATATATATATATATATATATATATATATATATGTATGTATGTGTGTGTGTGTGTGTGTGTGTGTGTGTGTGCATGTATAATTATTTATTCGAAAATTATAAGATAAATTTGTTATAATTTTCGAATAAGAATTTAATATTCTGTATTGAGCACTCTTTTAAGAATATTATTTTTGGTTATTGGAATTTATTCCGTATATACAATCATATATATATATATATATATATATATATATATATATATATATATATATATATATACTAGCAGCATGTCCCGGCGTTGCCCTCGCTTGATTCAAAAATCATACAGCAATCTCTATCACTTGACTTAAAATATTTCTCCCCTTTCTTGCCTTTGAGGGAGTGGCCTTTGACATGCTGATGGGGAATTGTCTCCAGCTAAACAGGAAGCAAGTGACCAACTGATATTTATGGTCTTGGTAGGAGGAGGATTGTGGGAAGCGTTTAGCCTCCTTATAAAAATCATCCTCCGTACTCTCACGAGACCTATCTTCTCTACCAGCCGACGCGTGACTAGATTATTGTCGTACTGAAGGAGTATTACTTATTTTTTCTTCTCTGTTGGAGCGGGTCGCAAGAGGAGGACTCCTTTCGCAACCTTTACCGGGCAGTTGCTGCTCTCTTCTGGGTTCCCACCCCCTTTTACTGCGTCGAAAGTTTTTTTTCGACATATTGCAAAAGGAGTTTCTACAGAAATTTGCTTTTTTTGTTACCGACATTTTTTTTAAAAGGATGTTCCTAAAGAACAGCTCCTTCACATGTTGACTGTTATTAAAATCAAAGTCGAGGAACGACTGATGTGTCGCGGAGACAGAGTAACGCGTCATGTTTTCTCTGTCTCCCGAAAGGATATTCTGCAATACATCTTCAAAATGGAGACTTGTATCACAAAATTAGAGCTGGGCTCCTTCCCCGAGACAGACTTGCTTGAAACCGAAGGTGAATGGGTGCGTCGACTAATGGAGTACCACCGAGAACTGGGAGATCTGGATGGTTCATTTTCTCACAGTTCCTACTTGAATCCTGTTTCCCATTTTTTTGGGGTTCCGTCAACACCGGGAAGAAGTTCGGCTTCCTTTGTTGTCAAACCTCCGCAAATAAAAATAACGGGATCGACCTTTAGTGGACTTGAGATGGCTGACGACCACATGAGTTTTCGGAATTTTTTGAAGAGATTCGAAAACTGTGTCGTTGGCAAGGCCACTGACACTGAAAGTTTAAACTTTCTGAAATGCTCCCTCTCCGACAAAGCTTTAAGACTGATTAACCATTTCTGTTTCACGGATGCCAACAATAGGCGTGACCTTTCGGTGTTAAAGAGGGAGTATTTGGACATTGATGAGATAATCGACTAAATATTTCAGGACATCCTAGACTATGTCCCTAAAAGGGACACCTGCTATTCCGATCTGGGTGAATTGTTCTCCAGGACTGCCTCTCTCTTGGAGGAGCTGAGGAACTCCTTTTCTTGCGTCTTTTCGGCGGACGATTCTGGTGGAGCTCGCCTAATGGCCAAGATTCTCTTCCAGAAATTTCCCAAAGAATTGAAGTGGGAAATGATAGGACTAACAGGTAAACGAATACCATCATTGTCTGCATTTTGGAACTTACAAGTGAGTCAGTCAAACGATTACGTGTTAACGGAGGCGCGTCTGCTGCTTCTACATTCACCACTGTCCAGGGTTCTTCTAAAAAAAAACCGCACGGAGGGCCAATGTTACTTCTTCCTTTCATGTGGATTCCAAAAACATGACTTCTGCTGGTTATTTCTGTAGCTTCCCCCCAATCTTATTGGTCACTTTCTTCAGTGTCAGTTAATTGTCTTTTGGACACAGGTACTGGGCGGTCGTACTTGTCTGCTGATGCGCTGAGGGATTTGAGACTGTTGGAGTCAATTGTCGGCTTAGATCATTCACCCTACTTGGTGAGTGTGACCGGAAATTCACTTAGGTAGTTCTGGGGGTTGACCTTGGTTCTGGTGAGGCTTTGACTTCCTCTGATTTGATCACTGATGCAATGGACTTGTCTGCACGACTGGCTCACTTGGAGACCCTGTTGGGTGCCTTTAGAGCAGCTAACTATAGTTTGGCTGGCCAATTTGAGGATGAATCAGACCTTGTACTTATCAAGTACATTATTGGACCTTATTCATCGATTGATTACATTGAATTTGGTTCCCTGTCTGATGGGTTGGGCTTTTTCTGTTTCGTCAGGTCTGGTTCCTTTTGGAACTGTGGACTTCTTTTTGTCAGGAGACAAGATCCCTTGTGAAGTGGCTAACCTCTCCTTTAATACTGTAATGGAGGATACCCCCGAAGTGAATTCCTCACATTTGTGCTTCGTTCTTGAACACCAACCAATCTACCTTGACCCCTTCGCGTATTTTTTTTTCCTGACAGTGCAGTACAATGAGGATTGGAACAGATGTTTAGCATGGAGACCCTGGATATACCTGAGGAGGATACCTTCTCTGATTACGATCAAGAACAGATGAGACGTTTGAAGGATACTGTAGATCTCAAGGATGAAAAGTATTACGTGGGGCTCCCCTGGCATTCTGATAAGTCAGCCCGGGTCCCATCCAATCATGCCGTTTCTTTGCGCATCTTGGACTCAAATCTGACTAAAAAGAATATTTATCTTGAATACTTAGAGGTGTTCCGTCAACAAGAACAGGATGGAATAGTTGAAGAGATTTTTGTTCCCCAACACGAATTTGATAAATATGTGTAGATTCTACATCGACCGGTTTTCAGGTCTGACCCAACAGCCACTACCAAAATCAGACCTGTGTTCAATTGCAGTCTGACGACTGGTGGTTGATTGTCCGTGAACGAGACAGCTTACTCTGGGATCAATCTAACTGGAGATATGTTGAAATTATTATTGTCTTTCAGAACTAACAATTACGTTCTCCTAGAAGACATTCGGAAAGCATTCTTGAGGATTCATCTCAAGTTGGAGGCTGACAAAAACCGGTGGTGTTTCTTCTTTAAGGATGGGGATCATCTTTGCTGTTTTCGATATACCACCTTGATATTCGGGTTCACCACAAGCCCTTTTGTACTGGGGTGTATTCTGAAAATACATTCAGCAAAATACCCACTAGACGCTTGCCGCTGGATGATTGACGACAGATTTTATGCGGACAACTTTGTAACATCGGAAGCAGACCCTGTGAAGCTGGCGAAATTGTACTCCCTGGCACGGGAACATTTGCAGGAAGGCGGCTTTGTTATTCAGTCCTGCATCTCCAATGATGAGGCTCTCCGAACCAGGATGAAAGAAGATGGTACACTGAGTGCACATGATGAAGAATGGGAGAAGGTACTCGGTTACCGGTACAACCCTCTTTCAGAAGAAATGCACGTGGGCCACGTCAAGTGCGATCCCAATGCGTCAACAAAGTGGGGAGTGCTTTCTGAGGCGGCCAAAATTTTTGACCCCTTATATCTTTGTCTCCCAGTTACGGTTCGCAGTCGAATACTTATTAGGTCTGTGTGGAAGAATTGTTTGTGTTGGAATGATCCTCTCCCTACTGCCGTTTTGAGTAATTGGACGGAGCTTGCTGGGGACCTGTCTGGACTGAGTGACTTCCATTTTTTCGAAAGGTTCTCGATGCGAGACCGCCTAGATATATGTACCTCTTTTGCCACGCTTCCACGGAGGCATATGATTTGCCGCTTACATTGTGCAAAATCATCGATCGTCTTTGGTATTTGCTAAGGCTAATGTCGCTCCAATGAAAGACAAAACTCTACCTGTTTTGGAGTTAATGGCTGTTTACCTCACTTTCAAGTGCCTACAAACAATTCTGGACAAATGTGAAGGGTTTGTTCCAGGTAACTTATGTGTTGCTACTGATGCTCAAGTAGTGTTGCCTTGGCTCTTGTCTCAATCCATGGCCAGCAAAAACATTTTTGCTAGAAACCGACTCAAGGAAGTCGTGCAATGGAACCTTCAAATATGTGGATTCTGCACATAATCCGGCCGACCTGATCACTAGGCAAATGACGATGAGGAAGTTTCATTCCAACTTTCAATTTTGGTGTTCTGGTCCTTCCTGTTTGTGTGAGTGGATCATCCATTGGCCGACACAGTATTTGCCTTGTATAAGCGAGACGTGCCAGCAGATGACCCGTACTTCACTGAACTGTTTTATGGTTCTTGACCAAGAATACTTCTCCGTCATACCCTTTCACAAGTTCTCTATATTTTCTGGTTTACTGAGAGTTACCTCACTTATGTTTAAGTTCTTAGCCATTTGGCTAGGATGGGAATGGGACTACATCTAAGGTTGACATTTTTCATGATGAGAATTATCAAAGGACATGAATTCCCTTCAGAGGTTGAGTATCTAATGAAGCCAGCAGGAAGATCTGAGCCCGTTAGAGTTCCTGCCTTGAATCTGTTTTTGGACTCGGATGGGTTAAGCAGATCAAGAGGAAGAATCGACCGATCTTCACATCGTACTTATGAAATAAGAACCCTATCCTGATAGCGAAACACCACCATATGACCAGACAATATTTTCGATTGTCATGTAAAGTGTTGTCATCTTGGGACTGGATCTACTTTGACTGAGTTGAGGCGGAGCGGCTACTGGGTCCCTCAAGGTAGACAGGTCGTCAAGAAGGTTCTGGGGTCATATGCCAGATGCAAAGGATATAATTCACAACCAGTACTGCCGAATACTGCGGCTAGCTTACCAACCCATCGAGTCAAATTTGAGGTCCCTTACTAGCATACAAGCGTCGACTTCACCGGCTATTTCTGGGTGAATGATGGTAAGAAGGACAAGAAGTTGTACTTGCTCTTATTCACGTGCTTAAATATCAGGGCAATACATATTGAGGTGGTTCCAGACAATAGTGTGCTATCCATTTTTCCAAGCCCTGGTTCGCTTCACCAACCAAAATGGAGCTCCAGAAGTAATCTTTAGTGACCCATGCTATGACTTTGTTGGGAAGCGGAAGACTTTTTATCCGTCTCTCTGTCTTCCAAGAGTATAAAAGCAAGTATGATTCCTGCGGGTTAAAACTAAAAAAAAAACATCCCTCTGTTTTCACCTTGGTATGGAGGAACATGGAAGCGTTGCATTAAAACGGTGAAGGATTGCCTGTTTAAGATTCTTGGCAGAGGTAAACTGGATATTTTTACCCTTCTGACAGTGGCCTATGATAACCAGAGATCCGTCAACAACCAACCTCTGATCTCTCAGGTGTCTGCTGATAACAATGCTGCGGCTATTACACACAACATGTTCCTTAGGCCCAACAAGAGTCCGGGGCTGTCGTTGCGCGTGAACAGGAATGACATCGCTTCTGCAGTACCAGCCAGGAGAAAAAGGCTCGTGGAGGCAATGAACCCCAGGAACCAATATTTATTAATGTTCCATGAGTCCTGGTACTAGGAATAACTTCTGGAGCTGAGGAGAAGGGTCCCAGGACGAACACGGTTGCGGACGGAGAACCGGCTCTAGAAAGATGATGTGGTCCTGATTAAGAGTCCTCTAAAACCACGACCATTTTGGGTCTTGGGGACAATTACAGATCTCATCCCCAGTGGTGATGGTGTGGTCAGGTCAGCTCGTGTCCGAAAGGGGGACGGTCTTGGAGATGTACACTCTTTGAAACACCTCTACCCGCTGGAACTTTCCCTGACAGCTAACCGTCCTGCTGAGTTACCAACTAGTGGTCCTGTGTCACTCCCTGGGAGTGCTTCGATTGCAGAGAGGGACGAGGATCCATCATGTTCTGCTGCCATCGATGAGGAGCGTGTCTGGTTGTGTCCTGTGTGCAACTCTCCTCAGGGAAATTTTGACAAGATTGGGTGTGATTGTTGTGAAGAATGGTTCCATTTTCGATGTGTTCGCATTGACAAGGAGCCTCCTAAAAGACAGAAGTGGTACTGCCCTGAGTGTGTGCCCCAAAGACGACGCAGGGGTAGACCAAGTTTGCTTCCTGTCAAATTAGCAATCAGTTACCCGAGGCAGGCCATTCAGAAATAAGAACTCGTCTGACAGGGGAGGAACATTGTTGCCCCGTTTTTTTTTTTTTGTGTTTTTTTTTTCTTCGGGTGGATTCAGCCTCGGGGGAATTGTGTCCATCTAAACTGGAAGCAAGTGACCAATTCATGGTCTTAGTAGGAGGAGGATTGTGGGAAGCGTTTAGCCTCCTTATAAAAATCGTCCTCCGTACTCTCACGAGACCTATCTTCTCTACCAGCCGATGCGTGACTAGTTCATTGTCGTGCTTAAGGAGTATTACTTTTTTTCTTCTCTGTTACTAGACCTAGTTGAAGCGGGTCACTAGAGGAGGACTTCTTTCGCAACCCTTACCAGGCAGCTGCTGCTCTCTTTTGATTCCCCCCTTTTACTGCGTCGAAAGTTATTGTTTTTACTTCTTACCTATCTCACACTGCGAATTATTCTAAGCTCTATACTAAACATTAAATCTGTTACGAAAAAAGAACTAAACAAAATGAACACAAAACGATCAGCTTTAAAAAAGGACTCTTAACTGGAAAAACTGAACGAAAAAAGAATGTTAACAACAAATACTTTTTCACACCCAACCCAGTTCTGCGGAACCAGAATCAACGTTGAGTTTAAGCAAGCGAATGAGCGAATTGGAGTAAAGTGCCATGGAGATTTAAATTTTTCCCACTTGTGACGAATGCAGCTATCGATTTTTTTGCATGCTAGCATGCTAGTTAACATTCGTGTCAGTCAGCTGCTGGCTCCCACACTGGCCAATAGAATCTTCCTGCCTATTCGTGGCAGCCAGCTATATGCTCTCACTCTGGCCAGTAGAAAATGGCCGTAAACTACATGAAAACTGCCGTAGAAGCATGAAAAATCGATTATTTCCAATACCGACTTTGCATTTCCCAGCTTTATTTTTTATAAACTTAGTAATATTTAGTTTCTCATGCATGTACAAAGAGACTTACAGTAAAATAAAATTAATATGAATAGATAGAAGATGTAAGACATTGAATGACCCATGTCCTTTTTACTTACATGAGAAAGTATATATTACTGGATTTATATAAAATATATAAAAAATAAAAGTTTACTAAATCAGAGAAATTAATTATCTGTTTGCCGTCATTTTGCATACTGTAAGTGATTCTAATACATTTACTTAAAAATTGTAAGGATATTTTTTTAAATCTTAGTTAAATAAAGCGTATTTTAACCTAAACACCCCCCTAAATCTTTAAGTATACGAATAGAAAAAAATGCCGTAAGAATTTTTGTCGTTAAATTTTTTTTTTTTTTTAAATCCAGAGAACATGCATTTAACGGATGTCAGATTTCATTGAAAAATACATCCTTACCCCTACCAAAACGTAACTAATAACTGATATATCAACTTACCGCGATAATGAAGACCCAAACACCCCTTGTCGAGATGAATAGATTTCTCTGTATCCTTGGAAACGTGAATGATTTTTGCCGTGCCTTTAAAACCCAGTAAATTTTAAAATAAGTTTCTCCAAAATTCGCTTGAGGATGAAATTGAATTTAATTAAATTAAATTCGAAGATTTTAGCTTCCATTTTTGAAACATGGTTAGAACTCTGTAGCGAAAAATATTTAAAATCAATTAATTTGATATATATATATATATATATATATATATATATATATATATATATATATATAAGATAAGATTTTCATGGAAACCAATGGATGTATACGTGGGAATAATGACATGAGGATCTTCACCGCTACCAAAAATGCATAGCAGCTAATAAAGAATGTGTATAAAAATAATGTTTTTTATCTGAAAATTTAATCAATCTAACAGATATATTGCATACCTATTTTATTTCCGTGAACATAAATATGACATGTTATTTCGAGGCATCGCTTATATATTGATTTATGCTTATATTTGATTATGTTATACCACAAACAACACAGGTTATGTATACTCGTAAACATAAAGCTCTCACGCATATATATATATATATATATATATATATATATATATATATATATATATATATATATATATATTATATGGTGCGATGGATAAATTTTAAAATGTTGTTTATGAATTATTATATCTTTTTTGTGATTGTATCGCTAACACTATTAATCACCACACAATATAAAATTATTACATTGGCTTCACATTCGCAACAATTTCTCGTAAGTTGACTAATCATTTGTCAAACTTTAGTGCAATTCGTGCACATATAAACCTATGATGTTATGACAACATCAATAATGTTGATTATGATGAAAAACACTTTCGTTTCCAGGAGGGAATGCTGAAGGCAAAACAGATTCAGCACCAGATTGGGATAAATTTTTTAAGTTTACCACGTCTAATTGCGTCTATGTATTGCTTCGACTTCCCAGAGTCCAGTTTCATATAATTTATTATCCCACTTCTGACATTAGGTTTCACTGGGCTTGAAGTGCAAAGAAGTTCTGTGTGACTGACCTCTGATACGACGAAACAACACCAAAACGACACAAGATGTGGTAAAATTAACTACTTTTTAAAAAGTGCCGCTGGATCCATGTTGCTCCCAGCAATCCCTACTGGGACCGAAAGTGCTTACAATAATCATATTCAACGTTATTTATGTTCTTATAGACAAAATTTAGAAAGATTATCTTCTAAATAAGGCGGAATCTTTACATTAGCTCGAACAATATAAACTCCAAAATACCACTTTGGGTTCGTAAAGTGAACTCGTTTTCCTCGTGTGACCAAAAACAAACTTTGATTTGAATTATTTATTTTGTCGTTTTGGAAAATTTAGAAATGAATTAAGAAAGAAAATAAATTAGCTTAGGAAGTTGAATATTATTGATTATTATGATTGTAAGCATTTTCTGATCCACTAGGAGTTGTAAGACTCAAAAATCTCAATTTCTATGTCATAGAACGGAATCAGTCGACATTAAATAAAGTGTTTTCTTTTCTGCGTGGAAGATCATATATTGAACTGTGTATAAATTATGCTTGTAAAAATTCATTTTGACCATCTTTACATTCAAAAGACATAAAATTGGTTACTGCAGGTTAAGAAACACGGCAGTTTGCAAAACACGGAATTATTAATAACGACTGAAATGAAAATCAAATGTACTCAAATTGATGCAATAAATGAACATTGGAAAGTTAATTCTGATGTTGAACGATAGAGTCGGAATTGAACGATAGAGTCGGAATTGAACGATAGAGTCGGAATTTAGAAAAACCGAATAAAAGTTGTACAAAAAGACATCGTCGGTATTGTTTAATAAATCTTGCATCGAAAAAAAATATTTATATACTTATTAACTAAATAATGCTTAAATATACGTTGGAAATATCCGGCAAGAAACCAACAAAATTAGATAATAAAAATAACAAAAATGTGATATCTATTCATGTTCCCAGATTGTCATGAAGGATTTACTGCATATCATGCATAAATAAAAACACTACTGAAAAATTAATTTTCAAGTGCATTAACAAAGTTTATATCGAAAAATAAATAGTTGTGTAAATTAGTTTTCGTTCATATTCTACAGTGTTTATTCTATGGTGTTTATATCACACAATTTGTTCTTATATATTCGCTGAAATGCCTAGACATCTAATGTATTCTATTATATGATGCATCGAGTTGAACACCCACTATGCTGCCCATGACAAGTTGACGTGTTTTAACGAAGATCGAAGGGACGTCATAGTGGGAACCAGACGAATATACAATGCTTGAATATATGGAGATGTTTGACATCGATCGATGTACGATAGCATGTGTACATGGAATACATAATGAAAGAAACTTGAGCTTAGTGTTTAAAATGAATAGCTGAAAATTTGTTACAGGTCGTCACCATATGTGATAGTTAGAATTGTTTGTATAAACAAGCAACACAGTCTAAATCCACATAGATATTCACTACAGTATTGCCAATTCAACGTTCTGTAGTTTCCATGTGATATTCGACCAGATAACATACGAAGGTGCACATGATAACACCACAACCACCTAAGCGGATGATGGCGCTAATTTGAAACTGGATATTTGTTAAAGGGTTCCATAATTTACAATTACAGGTGTTACGAAATTGATGCCAGTGTTTGGTTGTAATGCAGCCCTCATGTGGACATGTAGTGACTTGTCAATATCGCAGTGATCAAGCTGTGGGTGTTGCTAATGCCGCAGTGTAAGTTGCATATACTAAGTTCACTGGTCGTATTAAATAAATAATTTACTGGTGAATTTTGCATTGTACTGATTGTTGGACATTAATGGCCACCATGGATCATAGGAATGATGATGCTATTCCAACAAGATAATAAATCGCCTCATCGAAACCAAATTAATCAGAATTTGCGTAGGGAGTCTTCTGGTGATATACGAAGAAATATTTGATCCCCATATTCAAATGCCCTGAAGCCAAAAGGACATTTATCGGATGGTAGGATGCAGACAATATCGGGAAGTTATGAAAAGCAATCGAGACGCAATGGCTTAGAAACTTTCTATTCCTTGACATTGCAAGTTGTCGAGCTTAACATTGGTAGCATGGTTTTATTGCAACAATAAAATTTTGTACTACGCACTTATACACACACACAAACTCAGATATATATATATATATATATATATATATATATATATATATATGAAAGAAAGAGGTTGTAGTGGTTCCAACGAGAGAAAAAGTATGTATATTAAAAAGAAGAGAAGAGAGGTGCCGCAAACGTTTTTGGCTGTAATGTGGATTTATTTAGAAAAAAATATTATGCTTTGTTTTGCACGTGTTTCTGGTCTCGTGACCGTCTTCAGGTAAAAGCAGAGATTTCCACATATTAAAAATAATTATTTTTTTCTTTTGTTTTTCAATGTTAAATATTCTCGATATGAGACATTTTTCTGTGTTAGTAATATATATATATATATATATATATATATATATATATATATATATATATATATATATATATATATATATATATATATATATATGTATGTATGTATAATATAGTTTTAAGGTTTTTTCTTTGTATCGGTTAAAGTGCTCAATATCAAGGTTAGAGCCTTTGTAAATATAAAATTAGACATTGACGTCAACGACCAGAGGCGACATTTGCACACACCCAAATGACATATGAAAAACATACATATGTGTGCGTGTATGTGCGTGTTTGCGTATGCGATTATACTCTCTCCTTATTTTTCTGTCCCTTGGACATCTCAATAAGTTTTCTCATTTTGCTATTTCTCCCAAAATCTGTTGAAACGTTCATTTGTTTCCACGTACTTCAAGTATGTTACGTGCTGTTTTCATCTTTCCCTCAAAATATCCTGTGAGTATCAGATTTTCGAAGCACTTCTTTCTTATTAGGTGCTCCAGAAATTACTGCTCTCTCTCTCTCCCTCTCCCTCTCTCTCTCTCTCTCTCTTTCAGATGTTAATTCTAAGTTTACATTTTGTTTCCATTTTCTCTAAGATCTCGTCTTTACTCACATGTTCGGTCCACGGTATCCTCAGCATCTTTCTGTAGTACCATTTCTGTTGATTCGTGTCTTTTCTTCACCTTTGAGGAGATTCTCCAGTATTTACTACAATATAGGAACATAACTATCACGCAACAGTTCAGTACTTTTTGATTTGCTTCAGCCGTATATTTTCTGACTCTCAATACACAGCTTAGATTTTGGAAAGCATATTTGGCCATCCCAATGCGTCTTCAGATCTCAGTGTCGCACTTTCCGTCTTCTGTTAGAATAGTTCCATATATTTACATTTTTGTACCTGTTTGATTTTAATATCCCCAATTTGTAATTTGCGTTTTGAGCTCATGAATGTGCAGATACTGTCATGATGATGATAAGACGAGTAATAAGAAAGGAAAAGATGTTTCATAGTGAAACTTAATGAACATTGAATACATTGTTAGAAGATTTTATTTTTATGATGCATTACATTAATTATACTACATCGATGTTGACTTTGCGTTTGAACAATGCATATAGATTATATTGCAAGAGTTTTTACATTTGTCGTGCTGTGTTGTCTCACTTTATAATTCATCATGGCCGATATCGGAAAAGTTTTACTTGGTTTTATAACACTTTATTATGCGTTACTTTTTACAACAGAGTTTTCAGACATGCATTCATATGGCTGCCATATTTTTATTTGGTTATGTACTGTCGTCTGTTCGTTTGATAAACTACAGAGACAAAGCCGAACATAAAGAGACATTGCTGTTTGGTAGTTGACATTATGTCCCGATAGATTTATGCTTGTTTCTCAGGCGTTATCTACAGACATCTCTCTTGTACAAGTCGTCAACGGATTCCAAAGAGATCTATCGGTGTATTGTGCTTTATCAATATGCAGTTATTTCTTTCCTTCTCGCATACTTTCCAGCTTTCTGAATCTCTCTTGATTTAAATTTCTCTCTCTCTTTCTCACTCACACATTAACTCACTGTCACTCTCTTTATATATATATATATATATATATATATATATATATATATATGTGTGTGTGTGTGTGTGTGTATTTATATATATACATATAGGCACTCTCTCTTTTATATATATATATATATATATATATATATATATATATAGGCTCTCTCTTTTTATATATATATATATATATATATATATATATATATAAAATAATAGATTAAGTGATTAACAAAATGGAGAAAAAAGTGACGTATTTCCTAACGAGAAGATCTTTCTCAGAACAGAAAGCTCGTGAGATAATTGTTCGGATATTTATATCACCCACATGTATCCACATGTACATACATACATATATATATATATATATATATATATATATATATATATATATATATATATATATATACGTGTGTATACACACAAACTAATATGGTCCTGGGTATGACGATAAACTACATCCGCGCCGTGGGTAAGACGATAATTTACGTCAAACAGCTGGTGGTTTTGAGGTGCGTAGGACCATACTCTTAATTGGTGGTGTCCCAGGTCCACCCAGACCGGGGTGGTAGCACCTGTTAGAGTCCCAGCCATGGGTAAATAGGTTTTAATAATAGAAATATTTTTTTGTTTTTATATATATATATATATATATATATATATATATATATATATATATATATATAGTTTTAAGGTGTTTAATTTTTATAGGCTATATTGCTGCATATCAGGGATAGAGCCTTTGAAAATATAAAATTAGTCATTAACCTCAACACCTAGTGGCGACACTCTGTTTCATGCTAAACAATGTTAGTCTGTCTGTGACTGTACGTGTGTGTGTGGGCGTGTTAGTAGATCACATTATATTATCCAAATAAATGTGGAGAGATGCGAAATATTTGAAAACATTTTAGTGACTATGCGTTTCGCCTTTTTGTGCTGGTTTGGGATTTTCATGTCAGAGTGAAAAACAATCCGGTTGCTTATGTATTAAAGCCGATAATATCTTTCTGCTAAGTTTGGCGTCTACTGCTCCGAATAAAAGAAGAAAAATTCCTCTCTGCGATTGTTACTACGCTTACATTTCATGCTAACTATATCAGCACCACCTATAAAACTAGAAGATAAAATGTTTTAAACAAACGAAGTAGCAACAACAGAAGAACTGAGGCAGCAATTTACAATACGTATACTACAAAATGCCCAATGATAGTAATAATCTATGAATGTAAACAAATGAAAATTACTATGTGGCTATTTGCTGAGTTACAATACATTAAATTCAATGGAAGTTCACAATGTATATGATCACAATTTCGATTTCATAAATCTCACCCCAACAATAAATTTATAAAATCGTATATAATTATGATGGTACTATGATATTCAGGAGCCTTGGAAAAAATTCTGAATTTTTGTAGAACTTAATGGAGGCTTCTAGGACTGTATGACTCCTTGCAGAACTTGTCATTTTTTATTTGTATAATATGCTATAGCTATAAACTGTTACATTCTTTACATGTACATAAATACAATCAAATTACAAATGGAAAAACAAAGCTTTTGCAAGTGTGCAATTTATGTTACGTTATAGATGATTTTCGATTTTTTCTTACGTTACAGATGATTTTGAAATTGCTCTTACTTTCAACAGAAAGCAGTTCACGGAAATACCGAAGAGATTAATATCTGAATGAAGATTAATTCATGCAGGGGATTTGTCAAAGCTTGCCCGAGACAAAATCCAGAACAGCAACCATGAAAGAAAACTGAGAAGGGATCGTCAAAATCAAAGAGAGCTTCCCAGTAAAGAAAACTGGTGAGTAGACGGAAGTCGTTCCTAAAGGAAGGATGAAAATTGTTTACAACTTCTCTTCAGTAGCAGCAGAGTGAGAAGCCCAACTGGATGAGGAGGAACCGCAAGTCGATCCAAATACAGTAGAGGCAGAGATAGAGGAGATACCGCAAACTTTGGTCGTCATCAGTGAATATTGGGAGAAATGAAGTCGAAGGGAATAAGAGGAAAAAATCACGAACACATATAAGCGACCTGGCACAATTTAAGGTTGAAGAGGCAAAAAAAATCGTGAAAACCAACGATCAATCCGTCCCGGCTTCGCCAGTCCAGAAACAAGAGGAAATTCCATCACGGAGCCTCCCTTCTTCCCTCTGATAGTATCACTTCGTCCCATTCCCGACACTCCTCTTCTCAAAACACCCACCAACAATACCACTGCAACCGACTATATTTCTACTCCTCCCAACATTCCTCCCTTTCCACAAGCACAACGCCCAGTGACTCCCCAACGCGCACCGCCTCCAACTAGCTCTCATAAAAAAATGGGAATTCGGGACCTTAAAAAAGCTACAAATATATTGTGCGGGGAGGGTCACAGTAATCCTCCATCTTTCATTATATATGGCCTTGAAACTTCCCTATTCCCGGACATTGGTGGCATTGTCCTAGATAGCCGCATGACGAGATGGAAACAGAGAGCGTGGGACAATCTCTCGGCATCCTTAAATCCGTAGATTTCCACCCAGTCTGTGAGTAGGGGAATCAACTTGAAAAATGTCTCACGAAATAGCTAGGTGAAATGTGAGGGGCTTGAGGGATCGCCTGCTTCGTCATCCCCTTTCCTTCGTTGTATATGTAGCTGCGATCAAGAAACGCACATTGCTTGCAAGGTTGTTTGGCATGTGCGGTCTAGCGACTATGTTTTCTATTCAGCATACATGGGGCAGCCAGCCAGATGTGTTTCTTGATAGTTAATCGTACCTTGATCGTGGCTGATATTTCCGTGAACAGTCGTTCGTTTCGTGTCCTTGTGGTTTATGTGCCCGACAAACAATTTGGGGAGCGTGTCTCGTTTGTTCAGCAGTTGGGGCCGTTCCTGGTTTAAACTTCCCGCTTAGTCTTAGTGGGGGATTGGAATAACATCCTAGGCCACTAAATAGACAGTGGCCGAGGGAGGTCATTGACTGACTGTCGCCTGGTTGATCTGATCGGTGAGTTTGGTCTCGTCGATAGATACCGGTTCTAGGCAGGAGATATGGAAATGGACTCGTAAGTGGTCGTCTACCCAGCTACCTGGATAGAATGTTAGTGAGAAGGGCCGATATAGACTTGCTAGATTGTCTCACGTTCCACTGGTTAGGCTCTTCGGACCATAGACTCGTTTGTGCCCGGATAGCATTAGATGCTATGCCTATAATGGCTGGACACTGTTCAATCTGTCATTAATAGAGAGGCTGGATTTCCAACAACAGATAATTAGACTACTGCTGCGGGAACTAATGGGGAAGGTTATTGGGAATGGATGGTTAGAGAGGTTTAATGAAAGGATTTGTTCCTTCACCACTGACTATAGCCAACGACCCGCATTAGATAAGTCTACAGAGGTGATGGAGACAGGTGGGACACAATAAATAGAGGTTTTGCTAGAAAGGATCTGGAGCGCGCGGCTAGCGAGCGCTTCCAGTATCAGGTAGTTAGATATAGGTTAAACAAGTTGTCTAACGAAGCCATGAACATGGGCGCACAATTGCGCAAGGAAGAGATGTGTCAATGACGTTAAAGTATATGCTCCCCACCGTCTAAATGTACTATATATATTAGATTGCCGTGCATTGGTGCCGTGAGTCAAATATACACCGACTAAATATCATCTTCAATCAGATGGTTTTTCAATGAGGTAATGGTCCGGAATATTTTTTCAACCAGAAAACTTTTCGTCCGAACGGAAGGACGTCTTGCCTGGCCATCAACATATTTTAGTTGTGTATCAGTATAAATCTCTATGTGAGATCGACTAGGTGGACAAGATTATCCAGTAGTTAGAGTTTAGGGTTGCCCAGCATGTTCCGGATCATGCTCTGTGTAGGCAGAGAGAATTAAAACACAAATTAGCCTTGTTCGGGGAGTCAGTCGCCAATTCCTTGCCTAACTATCAAAATGGTGTTTTTTTTTTTACTTAATGATTTAAATGAATGTTCATAAATAAACAGCATTTCTTTTAGCCTTCATACTAGCATTAATTGAAAGTTACAGGATTAAAGTTACTATTTCTAGTAGACGAAATACTCTGCTGAATTTTAAAAAAAAAGAATATTATGTATATTATGTTTAAATGACACAGAGATGTATTTCCAAAAGAAAACAATAGATATGATTTTAACCGACATCGCCATGTTTTGATAATGCGTTGACAGCTAGTGTCGTAATGATTGTTGTTCTACGGAGACTTTATCTGAAAAACACAACTTAAGAATTTGAGTCTCTTTTTTATATAATTTTCAATAATCAGTAATCATAAAAATGTTTAAAATTATACTCCGTATTCTAATTTTAGGAATGCTGTCTTTAATTTTATTTTAGCCATCGCTCTTATTTTCGGATAAAACTTTAAATATGGGCATCCTACATAATACTTTATATAAATATAAAAAAAAAATATATTGCAAATCTCTTGCAGAAAAATGATTTGAATTATGCTTTTCAATTTTTGATTAGTAAATACAGTTTTAATTTAACAACAATAACACATAACCGGGTGAAAATAATGCAGAATTTTAAAATATTTATATGTTATAATTTCTTATAATTATAATTTCAAAAATCAAAACAATTCTTGTAAAAATTTATTTTTCATCAAAAAAATTTATATTTTTTTTTTAAAAAAGTGAATAAATCTTATTTATAAAAGAAAACAAAAGATTTTCTAATTGAATAATATCATAGTTTTATTGATTTTTTTTTTTTTACTTTGTGATTCGAGAGTATTTCGGGAAATTTCGGGTCATATATATATATATATATATATATATATATATATATATATATATATATATATATATTGGCAATATTAAATCAACTGTCATATATATATATATATATATATATATATATATATATATATATATATATATATATATATAATTGAATTGAATTGAATTTTTAGTTTCTGTTTTTGAAGCATGATAACACTTATGTAGCGATGGAATCATACTTTAAAAATAATTATATATATCTATCTATATCTATCTATCTATCTATCTATCTATATATATATATATATATATATATATATATAGTCTGGAAAAATTAGTCACCAATATTTTTGGTATGGATATGGACAGCTGATGAATTAGGAACAAAATCCTGATGCTAAGGAAATAAATTATAATCCCATGTACCCTTAAAGCTATCTGTTTCTTTATATATATATATATATATATATAGATAGATAGATAGATAGATAGATAGATAGATAGATAGATAGATAGATATGATTGTCATTGAAATATCTTTGTAAGTTGTTAAGCTTAAATATTTAACAACAAAATAATGGAGCTTCTATGGGACTTTTAGGCTTTTATAATCGTGAAGATTTTTATTCATTCATCAATAACATATTTGTGATTCATCAAAGCATTGAAATGGGAAAACAGTAAAATTTTCACTGGTCCTGTTTGTAAAATTTAATCAGCCCTGTAATTAGATAGCATAGGGGTCACTTGATAAATTGTTTGACTATTAAGCTGAAAGTAAAGAAAAATAACTATAGTTATATTTTATTTCATGTAAATCTCTAGTATTTCAATATGGCCAACGACCGAACATTTCAAATAATGAAAATCCACAGATAATTATTAAACAAATAGAACTTGTCAGGAACATTCACCTTTTTTGTATCAATAAGAAGTTGGATATATCAGTTGATGACTTGTCACTGCCGTTAGCTTCCATTTGTATGTCTTCATTTGAAAATATAAGCATTAACAATATGTCTGCTTATACAATGGAATAATCTCCGGGGAATATGATGTGTTGATTCTATGGTATTAACATGCAGCTCTCATTAGCATTGTTTTCATTCGATGATTTGAATGACATTTTGTTGTATAGAAAACCAGAGATTAAGACATAATATGATAACTGACCATCATTAAATGAACATTAATTAAGCAAATCCTCATTACTGATAATATAAGGCTGCTTCCATTCTGGAGATGTGTTCTTTAGCTTTAGGCCAAATAAGAAAAGGTGGATAAAGCTTGTAATGAAACTAATATTGTTGGTATTCGTGTGTAGGTTAACAAAATCTAGATTCAGAGAACCTGATGCACAATATATTCTGGATATTATTTTTAATTTTGCTAAGGAAGTTTATGATTGACTGAATCGTTTTTACGGCTTATCAGCCATTTGAAGTTTATTTAAAGCCAGACTATATTTTTAGATTGTAAGTATTGGGTGGGGGATAATAATTCTTTATTGAAATACAAATTCTTCTAATTAACTCATAGCTGAGCGAAGATTTGGATTCCTATATTTTCCCTAGCTTATTTGAGCGTGTGAATACGTATAACAAATAGCATATCACTCTTCGTGATCTAATTCCGAACGGTTATCCATTAGATCATCCACAATTTTTAGCTTAAGGCGCCTCGAATTCCTCAGCGGTCACCCATCTATGTATTGACCATGCTCGACGTCAGTTAAATTCCCTGACCATACTAGAGAAGGATCTTTTAATCCTGATATTTTAAGCTGCAATATATTGATTTTCAGACCGATTTCTTTTTCGTTTATAGATTTCAGTTTCTAAAAATAGAGAAAAGGCTGATCATATAATTTTTGTATAGAATAAGTTATCATTTGGAGGGATTAGAGATAAAAGGATAGGAAGTTGTGGAGAATTAAGTTTGCCCACATCCTAATGTGACACGATATATCAGCTACTTATGTGTCATGCGGGATACACGCGTAAGTGATCATGTATCTTTCGATACATGACTGACGAGACAGATTTTTTTCCCGCAGTAGGTTGCCATTACTTTCTTCGGTAAATTGGTTACAGGTCGTTCCAGCTATTTACCCATAGCGGGGGGGGGAGAAGAAAATTATTTATGCCTTTACCAAACAGGTAATTGAATGCAAAAGATTCGACTGGAATTCGAACTCAGCTCTCCAATTTCTCAACAAGTGCCGCTATTCATTACTCTTCCATGCTTTTTCGACACGAATATATTGGCGAAGAAAAATGGAATGTGTACAGAGTGATTTGGAGGAGTTAAGAAATAAAATTCTAGTGTTTTGCCAGAATTCTAAAAGCGCGCGCGCGATACACACATCTATCTATCTATCTATCTTTCTTTCTTTCTATCTATCTATCTATCTATCTATTTATCTATCTCATTCTGTTCATCTATCTATCTATCTATCTATCTATCGATCTATCTCATTCTGTTTATTTATCTATCTATCTAAGTATATATGTATGTACGTATCTATCTATCTCTCTCTCTCTCTCTATATATATATATATATATTATTCTGTTCATCTATCTATCTATCTCATTCTGTTCATCCATTTATCTATCTATCTATCTTATTCTGTTCATCTATCTATCTATCTATCTATCTATCTCATTCTGTTTATCTATCTATCTGTCTATCTATATCTTTATCTATCGCTCTATCTATCTATCTACACGATAAAAAAACATCTATACTAAAATCTCTAAATCTATTTATCGGCACAGACATATACATAGAAACGTTTTTTGACTTAACCCTGTGAACGAGAATTCAAATTGGGCTTCACAGCTGTCAAAAACTTATGCGCGAATGGCATGACCTACGTGAAACAATTGGATGTTTTTGTAGATTGTGAGAGAGCTGCTTGGGTGGCCGGATGCAACGCCAATTTTTTTAGCGCCGATTCCTTTCCTTCACCCTGAATGCGCATATTGATTCCTTGAAAGCGATCGACTGGATAATCTCGTGGTGCCAGTAAGTTCAGCCAGTAAATTCCGTTATCCATTGGTTGTGGTCGATGCAGATGAAGACGAGGTAATCTTCGGAAAACTCTCGAATATACTCCCCCAATACCTCCCGTAGCTTTTCTCGAAGGCACATTTGCTGCAGAATAGGTTATTAGTGAGTCATTGTTCTTTTATATTCGATATTTTGCCAAAGAGAAAAAAATGTATCTGTGAAGAAATTACCCCACTATTTAATGTCAACGAAATACAATGTTGCCGGCTATAGTCTTATTGAAAATGCTCTCCTGGAAACATAATTCACTGTTTAAAAAGTCTCATTTCGTAATTAGCTAATTAGTGACTATACGAAAGGCAACAACTTCTAATTTCCTGAAATGTTCCTTTTGAAAATATATATATACGTAGCTAAAAAAAATCGAAGTAGCTTGTTTAAATAAGTTTGTGTTTATTTTCTGACGACCTAAATTCAGGCTTGTGCATTTATTGTGTTTTAAGCTAACAAGTATGTCGATGACCATTACTAGATATTTAGAAGGATCATTAATTTAATGCATATTGTTATAACTTAAGTTTCTATTAGAGTTACTGAACAATAGATGAGATACTTTTCATTTTTCATATATTTAATATCGACATAAAAACGTGTCTGTCTATGAAACTTCTATAATAAAGCTATTTTTCATTTTTATGTGCCATCTTTTTTCAGGACGTAGGCGATCATTGCTCTCCACCTCCCACTATCCCCTTCAACTTCTAACAACTCCCTTCTTCTGCAACCTCCCACAGACCACGTTCAGCCATCCACTTGCTTACGGCCGCTAGGCATGTCATGTGTTGTTTTCCCTTATTTTTCTTTACCTCTATTCGACCGGTGAGCATCAGATTCTACAGACCCTCCTTCCTCATTATGTGTCCCAGAAACTTCAGTTGAATCTTCCTGATGTTAAGTATAATCCTCAATTATTCGAAAGTAAAAATAAATTGAAAATAAAATGTCGATAAATATGTTATGATAAAGATTTTATTTATGCGATTAAGTCAAAGTAATGATCTACTTCAAATATTGTTCTTTACTCATTTTGGTATATTCTTAAGAAAACAGTATTTTGAATAATAATTATAAGACATAAAAGACTAACATAAAATTAATGGAATATGAATTTCATAAAATTCCTGCGTCAGAATCTAAAACCAATGAATAATGATACGTTCCAACAAGCAGTTTAGAGGACATTATTCAGTTATTTTAAAAGTCACTAATTTCAAAAAATATATAACGAAACTTGTCATTTTATATTCGTAGAAAAAATAACCATGATACTTTCATATTTCATGACACTTCAATGTATTATATGGTATTTTGTTGTGCTAGTCTTGAATTACAAAAATAAAGCACAATCATCTAAACTTTGAATTGAACCTTTAGTACATTTGGTACTGCTTGAAAAAATGAGTGACAGCGATTCCAATGGTTATAAATCGTTGAAGAAAATTTCTTCTGACTTTAGCTGTCGCGAGAAAATTAAAGCAATTCTTCTAAAAGTTTCAACAGTTGCTTGCAGAAAGACATTGTTTTCTTGAAACAATGGACATTAATAAAAATTTTATGCATACATCAGTGCATATGAGGTTGTTGCGTAAATTATTGTGATAGTATGTATGCTTCTAAACTGACACACACGAACTCAAAATATGACTGACAATCATTGAATTTCTAATAATAATATTAATAATAACAATAATAATGATAATAATGATAATAATATATTATAAATTAGAGCTGGTTCTTTGTTCGTCAAGATCTGCCTTCATTAAACAGGTATTCTGATGTCTGTTTTGAATTAAATTATTTTAGAAATGTTCCTTTTTTAAAAAACATTGTAAAAGAAATTCTTTTACATCTGTTTCCAGCCACTTATTTAATTTTATGAAATTTTGAGAAATGGATTTTTGTACTGCTTAATGTTTACATTTGTTTCATGCATAAGTGTTTGGAGAATTTAAATCATCAATAATTTTGTAAAATAGTACACAGCAGTTTCGAAAAATTTTCTCTAAATCATAAAATAAAATATTCAATAAAACTATGATATTATTTAATTAAAAAAAAGTTTTTAATTACTTTAGGAATAAGATATAATAAACACTATTATCTTAAAGAAAAAACCTTGTCCGATCAATAATGAATATTTACAAGAACCGTTTTTAATTTTTATTTTATTTATTATTTTTTATTAAATTCTAATTACAATAATTTTTCCTGTATTTATCTGTACCGATTAGATGATATTTACTAATCCTAAATGTAAATGTTTACTACAATTCAGTGACACTCAGTATTTTAAAAATAAATTTGAATTATTTTTGTGTATATAAGAGTGATAGCTATAATACATTGTAATACCAAAAGCCTATAATATAAATTATATTATGGATAATATTGTTTTCAGTTTTTAAGATTACTACGTAGTTAAAATTATTCAAAAATTTGCTTACGCCATATTCCTCAAATAATTTTTCAAAGATATGTAAACCGAATAAATAATTAGATAAAGGCTTGTTTATCAGTCACATTATCAACCTGTTAACATTGTAAACAAAGAGCTACCGCCATGTTAAAAACGCAGCCTGTTGGTCATATCAAATTTAGTCTATCAACTTGAAATTAAAACTGAAATAAAAGTTTCAAGTAAGATATTTCATTTACGAAAATGCATTTTAAAAAATAGATATCGCGTTTCTGTGGCGGTACTTATTTTAAATCCTTTTTAGAAAATTTAAATATTGGTTAAAAGTATAGTTTTCTTGTGCCAGCGAGTGATCATTAAATTGTGGCGGAGGTTTTAGCGTATTTAGCATTAAAACACATTGATTTTGAAATTGTTGTAAAAATGAAATGACTTTCGAAATTTAATATAACTTTCTAAATTTATATACAAATGAATGGCATTATTTCAGAAACATTTCTTTATTAGAAAATCTTGGAAAATAATTTTTGAAATTTACTAAATCACACTTATTTAATTTTATGAATTTTTTTATAAATTCTTTTTTGTTGCACTTAATGATTCTATTAGATCTAAGGACATATACTTGGAGAATTTAATTCTTTATTTCTTTGTCTAAAATGACAACCAGTTATAGAAAATCTGCACCTAAGCGTAAAATAAAATTATATTAAAAATAAACATAATTTAATGAGAAAAACCTTTAATTAATTTTGTGAATTCGATATATCTTTGACACATTTTGAATTAAGAAAACCCTTTTCTTCGATGAATAATGCATTTCTACAAGAATTGTTTACATTTTTTGAATTTTAAATATAGAAAAATAACAAAGATTTAAATCTTTCAAAATCGGATATTTTATATATCTGTCTATTGTGATATTGTTATTAAATAAAAAGCAGTATTTACTAATCATAAATAAAAAATAAGATCGCTATAATTCAGCGATACACAATAATTTAAAAATAGTTTTGAATTTTTGGGTTATGCATGAGCGTGTCTATTTTTGTAACTATTTACGTTCATCCACGTCATTACTATTAAAATAAGTGCGGCATCTATAGTAAATTTAAAATTTAATAATAATCAAATCCTCAGCAAACGTCTTCATAAAAAGACTATATATCCACAACATCTAAAATTCATTAAAATCATAAAATGTTTTCCTAAATTGTTAAGATTTACCGGGTAGTTAAAAATATTTAAAAAGGGCATCCTCGTTATATTCATCAAGTACTTTTTCCAGATATGTGTCCTTTACTTAAGAATGCCAAACATAAAACTACAACAAATCTGTCAACAACTTATAAAAAAAGATCTTCTGTCATATTTTAGAGTAAAAGTAATATTTGATGAAATCAGATTATTTAAACTTTAAATAAGTTAATGTTCCTCAAATAACAATATCGATTATAAAATTGAAAGAAAATTATTAAAAAAATGATTTTGCATTGACAGATTAAACAATATGACTGATTTTATCGATATCATAAATGCGAAGATATATACATACACACAGACATATATATATATATATATATATATATATATATATATATACACATATGCTTTCATGCATGAAACAGGTTACTCATTGTGTAATGAAGATTTTTTCCACTAAATTATGCTTCATATCCATGTCATCGTTTAATATTAAAGACAAAAAATAATAAATGCGAGAATATAGAGATCACTGTAGTGTACAGAATCTCTGAGTATTGCGGGCACAGGATGACGTATTTTTTTATCACAAGCCACCGTGTTGAAGGCGATATCGTTCAGTTCAGTGAATTATTAATCGGAAATGAACCTGGTCACAGTTGATGGAAGCATTAGTGGCAAATGTTTAAACTCAAGATGTTATTGACACGATCATATACTTAAAGTGTCGAAGCTATATTTCAAACTTCATCTCCATGGATGGAATACAACTCCGTTTGCTCACATCTTTACCTCGCGTCTCCAGAAGGCACATTTTCTACATCTTGAATACACATCTGTTTTGGTGAACGCTGGTTGGACGTGTTAGAAGGATTTTTTTTTTATGTTCGATACGTCTACCGAGTTGACATTGAGCACTGTATAATGCGAAAATTAATGTTTGAAATGTCCTGACACAAAACAATAGTTTCTCAGTTGTACGAAGGGGGATATATGATTAACGAAATGATCGTTGGTCCGAAAATATAATAAACGGGAACATACTTTGTTTACATCAATTACAAATGAGAAAGGCATCACTAAATTGTCATTTATATTACAAGATAGAAAGTTAGGCTGGCTTTCTTAGACTTGGATAAATGCCAGCCTGGGAGGAATACTTCAAATTACAAGCTGAGTAACAGGAAATCACTCCGTCTTTTTTCCTCAAGAAATCGTGGTGCATGAAGAGATAAGCAATAAATGAAACCAGTAGAGACCTATGATTTCTTGATATAACATTATATAATATGAATGTGTGAAAAGATATGGGATTCTTGTAGGTCTTGCATCTGTGTATATATTTGGAAAATCAAGATCTGCACTTTTCTTAACGCAGCGTGATTTACGTATAGTAAAAGAAATTAATCCATGTAAGATCAATACATTCAGCCGCCCACACCTCCATTAGTAAAACACCAGTGAATATAAAATAAATCTGTTAAATTCGGTGAATTCTGAAATTGTATAAGGTCCTGGCATATTCTTTTGATTCATTTCAATGAGAAATTTTGGCATCCCTGTATTTCCAAAATGGTAATGGAACAAGACAGCTACGTTCCCAAATGCTAAGGGCAATTTGGCAAACCAAAGCTTTCACTTTATATTTCCAAACATCGACAGGAACGAAAACGATAAATGCTAATAGATATTTGTTCCTTTAAAGCCACGAGTTTCGTCTATAAATGTAACTTTGCCAACAGTAATTGCCAAATCGATCTCTTCCTTCACAATCCAAAATCGACCGTCTATTGGACCCATCTCTTTTAGAAGAGCTTATATTTCGAATATTCTAAAATTACGGACGGATATTTTGGGGCACAAAATAAGCGAAGAGCTTAAAACACTACAAAGAAGGAATTCCAAATTATAACTGAATTTTGTTAAATTGGAACTTGAGATAGCAGAGTCGATTCGATAGTTTTCACTATTTTAGTCATAGAATTTTTAAATCAAACATTGAATTAAATTCAGAACACACAAGATCGAATTTCAGGATGCACTTCTAAATCCCTTTTGAAATCATCTGCAGTTACAGCCTAAGTTAACTTTTATTAAATCTGAATTTGTGACCAAAAAATTTGGAGTTTTCGCCTGTGATTCACCTGGCTGACCAAAACCTACACCCACTAGCATAGGGATCGGTGGTATAAAAAAAAACTATGGTTGATTAAATTTGTTCAGATACTATTTATCAAAAATGTAAACACTTTAATTTCCATTGACTGCTTTAGAACGAGAAATTACATTTTCACTACTGCGTGTGAAAAAATATCTGGTGTCTTCCCGAAAAAGTGTTTGAAAGACCGTTTTCAATTTGTTTAAATCTGACCGTACTTTCACTGTTCAACACCTAATTTACTCTCATTTTTTTTTAGGTTACTTAGGACAATTTTGATATGCTTAATCCAAATATCTCATTGGTTTCGCTTAATCAGTTCAACTTTTACAGCTATGTACACATGCTCGTTTTTACGTTTTGGTTTAGAGTGCCATGTTTACTATAATAGCTAACATATTTCACACAATGAAACTAACTTATGTTAATTATAAACTTATTAATTTTAACCGATCAGAATTACTTTCAGATAAATATAAATATATATATATATATAAACACGCCTCCAAAATATTTATAAACCAACAACACGCAATAAAAATATACCAATTAAACTGTACGATACAAAGCCATAGTATAAAAATCAGAAATTATGCTTTAGTAATCATTATACTAACTGCTGATTCTCAAGACCTCATTTGCTTCCACACAAAATATCAAGAAATGTCACAGCAACTTGGTGTAAAGAATAAAGTTTAGATGTGATAGTAGTGACAATGTTCAGCATTACACTAAAAAATGGTGGTCTTTTCGGGAGGCTTCAACCAGAGGCCTATTGATGACGTTCATTGCAAAGCTGGTGGAAGCAGACATGATACTTTTCCTACTACTGCACATCAAGTTCCTCTTGATAAAACAGTTCACCAAAGCTCTGAACAAGGATGGTAGCTGCTTCAATTACTTCTTCCAGGTTCTTCTATGATTGACGTTGGAGATGTTTAACGCTGCCATCTTTGAAGGCCCTCAATTCCGTCAGATCCTCAGTGATACAGAGTTTGAAAAATGAATGTACGAATTGGAGATGGAAGCATACAAGTCATTTGTTCCGATCGTGAATTCTTTTGGTTACAACAAAGCAAGAATCTCTGCAGAACTTGTCATCAATATGCTGACTGCTTTCAGAAACCTCGGATGCAACATGAGCATCCAAATGCATAATTGGTTCTCATATTTGGATTGGTATCCTGATAATCTGGGATCAAAGAGCGACGAATAGGGGGAGAAATTCCATCAGAACATGAAAGAGGTGGAGACCATGTATCAGGGCCGCTGGCATGTAGTCATGATGGTTGATTACTGCTGGATTTTCAAGAGAGACGCCCTGCTGTTGATCATTCTAAGTGTTCCAATCAATGGAATTGCAAGCCCCGAATTTTGAACAGTTTTGGCGTACCATGCAATTTACATATACTTATCTTTTTCAATGTTTACTATTCATTTTATTGTAATCGATGTTTGCAACATTTAATTAATAAATTCTGCTAGAGAACAGTTTTTTCTCAAAAACTTAGTTCGTATGAAAAAAATATTTAAAAAAATTCAATCGATATTGTCGCAAAATATAATAGATTTAGTCAGAAGACCGGATTTTAAAAAAATCACGCATATACATGACCTGTTCGAGAGAAACGGATATCATTTTCCGATGCAGTGGTGAAAAATTGTACTAAATCATTTCTAAAAGCATAAACATCTTAAAATAAATGTGTTTTGTTCCCCAATGTAATATTTTCGTGATAAAAAATAAAAATCAGTAGGTGAAAATTCTGATAAGTGCGTAGGACGCGCAACACCGCCACCTACGTGAAAGATTTTTTTTTCTTAGGTTTGCTTTGCAGTAGCAGCCATTGAATTCAAGCTGGGTAGATTTTGTGCTCAGCAAAATCTGGAACGTCGTGTTTGCTTTTCAAAAGAAAACCCATTTTCCCTCTTTGTAAGTTTTACAAAATCGCTTGAGATGTTCATGAATAGTTGAACACGGTATTAATTTTTTTTTCCGTCAAATATCTGCTTCATCAATATGGATCTATATTTGTAGACATTTTTTCAAAGTTACTTATCCACAGTGGATCCTCTACCAGTGGGAATCTTTAAGATATGTCATAATCGCCATATTACACACGAGCTTGCAGCACACTGAATCTGTATATTCTACGTAATTAATTTAAAATGCATTAATACCTTTTGGAATCTATACCGTAAGCAATTGCTTTTAGAATTTAGTAACTTCTGTTACCAAATATTACCCAATGTTGATTTTATAAAACTGATCGTGTACATTAGAAAAAGAGAGAGGCACATCTTGAAATATGGATTTAAACAATACTGAGTTCATCAAATACATTCTTTATCCGAATGATCAGATTTTTTTCTCGGTGGTGCTGACTTGCTTCATACACTTGAACATCCTGCAGTAATTAAAGAAAATTCCATCCTCGAGACTAAATATATTTTATGTTTATAAAGTGAGATTTTGTTAAACATAATGAGAGAGATCAACACCAGACATTATGAAAGATTTATTTTGTAAATAATTGATAAGTACAGTCATGCAAAAATATATTTGTCTAATGGACCAGCGATAAAAATAATGGATGTGGTAATAGGTTGATCTTTTCATGGACTGATTCCGTTTCGCTAGCATTATTGATATTGAACGGATTCTCGTCCGTCCAAATACGGCTAAAATCGAATTTCTTTACAATCGCCTTCCAACTTAAGCCCGTACACCACCGATGATTCCATTAACGTAAGCTCAGATTTTATAGACTATGACGATTTTACTCAAACTTAATTTTCGCTTGTGATAACAGATTTCTCAGAAGATTTGCTGCCAAATAAAGTTGTAAGTCAATATTTACTGACATTAGATGATCGTTGGTGGGTGAACAAATGCCAGACAAGATCAAAGAAAGAAGACATTTTTTGGAACTGGGAGATGTTAATATTTTCCGAATGAATGCACTTGCTGTGTATACATATTCAGTGTCAGTTATTTAAAATGCCTTGGAAAGGAATTTAAAATCAATATGAAAAAGCGTCTCATAAACAGACATAAAAGATCTGCAAACAACCAAGCAATCTCATTTTAAATATATATAAATTACTTTGGTTATGTATACAGTCTACAAAATAAAACAAATAAAGTTATGCCTGTATGTGAACAAGGTATATTTGAAGATATTCCAATATAGAGATTGCTATTCCACTCGTCTCTAAAATGGAATGAGTAATTTAAATATTAAAGATAAACATTGATTTAATTTTTAATTTCAAATATAAAAGTGTAATACAGACATATAATTGATAATAATAATAATTAAAATACTTAGAAATAGATTATAATTCAGTAAGTCATAAAGAAAGTAGAAGAAAAATAACAATAATAATAATATCAACAACAACAACAACAACAATAATAATAATAATAATAATAATAATAATAATAATAACAATAATAATAATATAGAAATTTACAATTTCCCAACATTCTTTCAAACTAGGAAGTGTGGAAACAAAAATAAAACTTTGACGGTTTATAAATGATCGACTGGGGCACATCGAGGCGGTATAATGGTTAGCAATCTTGTCTCGCTAGAACAATGACGACTGAGTAGGGCGTTCGATCCTCACTGGGTGCCCCCTAGTTTCGGCCTTGTGCCACATCTTAGCTACACTTGGAAAATCACTATCCATCATCGACAGATCGGACACACCATTCTAATTAGCCGTTAAAGAATGACTCTGAATTGCTAAAAAAATAAAAGAAGAAATAGCAGAAGAAAATTGGGTGATAAAGGCGAAAATGGCGGATAATGACGAGAAGGCGAAGTGGGAGAATTTGAAGAAGGGGAGAAGTTTGAAAAGAATGAGGTGTAGAAGAAAAAAACGGAGAATAATAAAAAGAATGTTATAAAAATTTACAGTTACATTTTTTTAACATACTATCTGCGTAAAATAGAATAAAATTTTAACGGTCTTTCCTTCATCTATAGGGCGGACACACCATGCCAATTAGCCGTTAAAGAAGAACCATGAAATGTAAACGGAGGACTTATTTAAATAAACATGTTTTGACACAAAGCGTATGCTGCATCTATTACAAGCTAGTTGGGGATGCAATGCAGATTATATTACAGACGATCTTGTGATCAATATAAGAAATCGCTGTGGAAGCTAACGTAATTCAGTAAAGTCAATTTCAAGTCATCATTTAATGTAATGCCTTTAAATACTGAAGAAACGTCCAAAACATCAGGGAACATCGAATCCGTTTTTGTAACCTCAAAAAATGCAATTATTCATTTGTCTTCAACATCTCTCGATGCCGTTTTGGACAGTATGCAGATTGGATGCATAGTGTACAAATTACGTTTTAAGTTCTCAAAGCGTAGAAAAATAAGTATTTGGTTCACAAAAGCGATAATAAAAAGAAAGAACCAACTATCAAATCAAAAATCTTTGAGAACCTGAATGTCACAGGTTGAGATACAAAATCAGCTAGAAGAATCTAAGTATAAATGACAGATTTAAACAAAGATTTTATACGCTCAAAAATAGAAATAAGAACGGAATTATGAGATGGTTTGAAAGAAATTCGAATAGACCCCCATTACTTTAAGAATGTAAGAACTTAAACAGTTAATCAAGATTTCATATTTTTCTTGGAAGAGCCGTCAATTTTTGTCACCTTAGAATTATTGTTATTCGTGACTGTCTAAATTATATTTTTAAGTATACAACTGTTTTCAAGATGTTGAAAATGTTTTAAATACAAAAACTGGGCTTAGTCCTATTAAACTTTACTTATAATTTCCTTGATTTGTTTTTTATTGTTAACAATATATCGCAAAATATGGGCTCAAAATTAATCGTAGAATGATCGACATTTCACCAGTTAATAAAGCAAACTGTAATAATTTCCATTGCACAACCGTAGATAACTCATACTTTTAAAGAATTTATTTTATTTCACAGCAATAAGAAGAAATTCAATTATTAACAAATAATTCAGTAATCTTAAGTAAAATGATTGCATAATTTTCCGTGGATTATTTTAACCCGACATTATGCTTTATTATTACAACGTTAATTTTAATGGATACACATGTTTGACTTGACATGCATTTTATTTTAAAGTAAAATAATATGAATATCTATTACCACGAAACCACGAAAAATAACAGTAAATTAATATTAATATTAATTAGCAAGTAACCAAGAAAAATAACACTTATATTATTAATCCGACATATTTAAATTTATTGCTTAAATATTATTTTAATGGATACACATATTTAAGTGGTTTTATTTACTTATTAAACAGTATATTTTTTATTTGCATTTACTGACTTGAATAGCTTTTAAGCAATAAATATAAATGTCATGGTTATTATTGTGGGGCTCGCCTCTTGTACACAAAATAGACTCGTCCAAGTATATTTATACTACGGGGAGATAGTGTGACAGAAGAGGTCGACACAGGGTGTCCACACAGAGATAATAGAGTCCAGAAAGAGAGATAATTACGGTTTCCATTTCAGAGACTTGTAAATATACTTTTCTACTAACCCGCATTCCTGGACTACTAATCTTCTTTTCAACTTTGTATTCTTCCGTTTAATACAAATATTTTTCTATTTCAATTACTGGCATGTTTATTTATCTGTGCCGGATACCATCTTGGCGACGAGGACTTCGGACCCACACGGAAGAAGAAAAAAAATTCTCTCGCGCCAACACAACAACTTGGCGACGAGGACTTTGGATCCACACGGAAGAAAAAAAAAATTCTCTCACGCTAACACAATAATTTGGCGAAGATGATTTGCACTTCTCTTCGAAAAAAAAAATTGCCGTTGCTAGTGTCCACAAAAAATTGGCGACAAAAATTTACGTGGATTTTCGAGGATTTTGCGTGACCACCGTGATTAAAAGGTACTTCCTTAAAATACGGAAAATCGAGTTTTTTGTAAGACTCTTATCATGGAGGATTTTAAAAGTATTTTAGTAGAACTGGTAAAATACCAAAATGAATTAGCAAATACAACTCCAAGAAAGAATGGAGGAGAAGTGGCAAAAGCAATTACTACAAACACAGAAGGAAAATGAAGAAAGACAAATGCAACTCCAGGAATTAATATTAAAATTAGCGGGCAACACACAATAAAAGAATATCGAAAAAGAGGCGACTTTATTCCAATACGCAGTTTGGAACACAATAGAAACATTTAAATACTCTCTAGAAGACGACAAATATTTCGGACTATTACAGACGTTATGAAGACATTTTCCACATTGATTACCAAAATTGGATGGAAGCTAACAAGCTACGTTTATTACTCAGAAATTTGGGAACAGACGAGTACGCAATATTTGTGGACTATATTCTACCGAAAAAGACAAACAATTTGACGTTTGACGAGGCAGTTACATGTCTTACGGAGCTCTTCATTCCAAAGACATCACTTTTTCACAAAAGGTGTAAACGTCTCAACCTCGTAAAAAGCGAAAATGAGGACTACTCCACGTTCGCCGCTATTCTGTACAAACATTGCGATAACTTTAAATTAGCAGAATTGACTCCGGACAATTTGAAGTCTCATTTTCCTACAGGGATTATTCTCAGCCAAGGACAGTGAAATGCGCAAAAGAATGCTCTCGAATCTTCAAAACGAGCCTGGATTAACACTACAAAAATTATCAGAAGACTGCCAAAAATGCTTGAGTATAAAAAAGACTCTAAGTTTATCGATGAATCGGAAGTAGCACACATACGTAAGTTGAACAAAAAGTTACGTTTTTCACTCCCCCCCCGGAGAGAAAACAGAAATTTTATGATCAAGAAAAAATTACAAGGTATAAGGGGGTTAATGACAGATCAAAGCCAATATAAGCCCCCCGCCACATCTGCATCTCACAGATATGGTGGATTACACTGGGATAAAGACTGTCGATTTAAATACAAGAACTGTTGAAATATGCGACATAAGACATCTCAATGCAAGAACAAAAAACACACTAGTAAGGTAAGAACTACTAGAATGGACAACGAAGACAAATTAAACACGAGAAAATACATGGAACTCGAGATTTTGAATAAGGTATAATTACAGTTAGACTCAGGTTCGGATCTAACTATAATTAATTTACAAACATGGAGGCAGTTAAATAGACCGACCACGATGCAAACACAGAAAATCACTAAGTCTGTTACAGGGAAGCGTATCAAATTTGAAGGAGAAGAAATTTTAAACGTAAAATTCCATGGCAAAACAAAAAAATTGAATTTGTGATGAAAGATACAGAAAATTTGGTGGGCACGGATTGGATGAAAAAAATGACCTATGGGATTTGCCGATCAGCTCATTTTGCAAGAGTGCGATCCGTCAGAAGCTACAAAAAGAACTACAGTCAATTTCCCGAAGTATTCTTGAGCGGTTTGGGACGATGTAAGTTTGCAGCTAAAATTGAAATTAAGGAAAATGTTCAGCCAGTATTCAAAAACAAACGAAACGTGCCTTTCGCAACCATAGAAAAAATTGACAAGGAGTTAGATAGGTTATACAAACTGGAATCCTTTCACAGATCGAATTCAGTGAATGGGCGTCACCAGTAGTCTACGTAAAGAAAAAATCTTGAGAAACACGTGTTTGCGCAGATTTCTCGACTGGGTTAAATAAGGCTATCAACGATGATCATTACTCATTGCCAAGACCGGCGGAAATATTTACAAATCTTAACGGTGGTAAGGTATTTTCTAAGATTGATTTAAGCGAAGCTTATCTTCAGATTCGAGTAGAAGAACGTACAAAAAATGTATCCATACTCACAAAGGACTTTACAAATGTAACAGAATACCATTTGGGATAAAAGTAGCACCGTCAATCTTCCAACAGACTATGGATACTATACTCATGGGACAGAACCTTGCTACTGCTTACTTAGACGATATTTTATTCAAAAGCGATAATGCAGAAGAACACGCAACGCACATTAAAGAAGTTTTAAAAATAATTCAGGATTTTTGTTTTAAAGTGAAGAAAAAATGCGATTATTTTCTAAAGGAAATCAAATATCTAGGCCATATAATCAATGAAAGTGGCAGAAAACCAGATCCAGATAGGGCATCTGCAATAAAAAATATGCCTCAGCCGAAAAATGTCGTAGTGCTGCAAAGTTTTCTTGGTCTAGCGAATTATTACGGTGAAATCATTTAAAACATGCACAAATTGAGGGCTGCCCTCAATGAATTATTGAAAAAAGAGAACAAATGGAACTGGACGGAAGACTGTCAGAAAGCGTTTAAGGAGATCATAAAAAAATTAACGTCTGATCTAGCACTGACGCATTTTGATCCCAAACTGGAAATTATCATTGCTAGTGACGCAAATCACACGGAGTGGGAGCTTATATATTACACAAAATGCAGGATGGCACAAGGAAACCTATAGCTCACGCATCTAGATCATTGTTGTCAGTAGAGAGGAAATATTCACAAATTGAGAAAGAAACGCTCGACATATAATTCGCCATAACTCGGTCCACAGTATAAATATGGAACAGAATTTATTCTTCAAACGGACCATAAATCTCTTCTCACTTTATTCGGATCGAAAAAAAAGACTACGAATTTACACAGCGAACAGACTTCAGAGATTGGGAACTATATTATTGAATTATAATTTCAAACTAGAGTTCCTACCTTCGAAGAAAAATGGGCATGCGGATGGATTATCTAGATTGGTACCTGCGAAATGCGAACCTCTGGAAGACTCTGTAATAGCGGCTTTGCGAACAAGACGGAATTAGTAAAGTGCTAAACAATACAGTAAGGCAATTAGCAGTGTACTTGTTAGAAATAAGAAGAGAAGCTGAAATGGAAGAATTCATACGAAGTACAAAGAGAAAAATAGAAGAAAAGGAAAAATCTAGCGGACAGCTTTTCAATTTGTGTTCACGTATTTCTTTATAATGAAAGAGTGGTCATACCCAAATCTTTGCAAAGAAGAATTCTGAAGGACTTTCATCTAGGACACCCAGGGAAAAATCGTATGAAAGTGTTAACGAGAAGTTTCGTGTATTGGCTTAATATGGATAACGGCATTACGCAAATGGTGGGAAAATATAGAGGCTGTGCTGCAGCAGCAAAGGTACCACCTATTATACAAAAGCGATGGCCTAATGTGGACAGACCTTGGTCCGGAATACATGTGGACTATGCAGGACCCATAGATGGATATTACTACTTGATAACGGTAGATACCTTTAGCAAGTGGCCTGAAGTTTTCAGATACAAAAAAACCTACGATGTAAAACACCATTAATTGTCTACACGAGTTATTAGCAAGATTCGGCGTTGTAGATTGCCTGGTAACGGATAATGGTACACAATTCACCTCGAAGGACTTTCAAGAATTCTGAGCGACTTATCAAGTCAAGCATATTAAAATAACACCATACTATCCAAGATCTAACGCTCAAGCCAAAAGTTTTGTGGATACGCTTAAGAGAGCCTTGAAAAAAGCAGAGGACGTACCAACATTCAACAGTTCCTACAAGTCTACAGAATCATCCCGAACGGAAACACACCGTCTAGCTTTTCGCCAGCAGTAGTGATGTTTACTCGCAAAATACGGTCTGCTTATAATAAATTGTTACCCAGCAAATATAAAAACCGATATACACCGATAGTGCTTAAAAGATCCTTAAAACCAGGTGAACGGGACTATTTCAGAATGTTCAAGAACAATATGGCATACAGGGAACCAGGTACGATAATAAAAAGACTGGGAAATGTTCTGTATACTATCCAATGCGAAAAATTCACTCACGGGAGACATATCAATCACATACAAAAAAGACGGGTAGACAAGCCAAGCTCGTCACCTTCGGAAAATGAAGATTCAATGGAGAGGATTTTTGTAGCATTTGAAATTCAGAGACCACAAGTAGCCACGGAGATTAGAAGAACAAGCAAGAAAAGAAAATTCACAGAACCGCTAATAATAGACCATAAGCGGAAAAAGATATTAACTCCTCCCAAAAAAGAAGCTAAGGAGTAGGTATTGTGGGGCTCGCCACGTGTACACAAAATGGACTCGTCCAAGTATATCTATACTACGGAGAGATAGGGTGACAGAAGAGGTCGACACAGGGTGTTCACACAGTTACGAGAGTCCAGAAAGAGAGATAATTACGGCTTCCATTACAGAGAATTGTAAATATTCTTTTCTACTAACCCGCATTCCTGAACTAACTTCAACTTTGTATTCTTCGGTTTAATATCATATTTTTCTATTTCAATTACTGGCATGTTTATTTATTCCAACCCCGGAATCCACGACAGTTATAATTAAAATTAATTTCTAAAAAAATTTATTTGTTTGCATTAGGTTACGAAAGTGAGCAGTGAAGTATATTTGGAAAATCGAAAAAGTTCTGCGTTCAAAAGCACTATTCTGTCTCTTTTACACAAGATTTTCGTTGCCGGCAGTTCAAAGCACATCAGGTATAATGACGGTTACCTTTAGGGGAAACCATGTTCGAATCCTGCCGGAGAGCATATATTTTTTCATATAAGTTTTCTCGAATATTCAGATCAGTTGGGGGACATATATATAGAAATAATAAATCAATAAGAAAGAACATCTAATTAAATATGTGTATCCATTAAAATAGCGTTTGAGCGATATATATATATATATATATATATATATATATATATATATTATAATATTTTTTGTTTAAAAATATGATTCCTTCGCTATATTTTTAAACAAAGCAATGTTATAATATATGCTCTACTTCTGTATGGAGGACTGTCTTCTTAAAAATAAAAACAAAAATACTAAGGAACTAAGGATTATGCACCCAACGTGTTCTTTTCTATTTTCTGCATACCTGCGCACTTATATATATATATGTATATATGTATGTATATATATATATATGTGTGTGTGTCTGTGTTAGAGCGAGGGATAGTGTGTCTTGCACTATCCTCGATCTTTTCTCCATTCTGTTATCCAAACTGGCGTAAATTATATTTTAAGATTGATCCACAGAAAATTCAATCTTTTGACCTTGCAAAATACGTTATATCGTGACCCAGACAATAAGAAAAAACACCCAAAAATCATCTTATTTAAGCATAGATATAAAACTTCAACCGTTTTCAGTCAATACATTGTAGAACCACATTTTGCTGTTATTACAGCAGCATGTCTTTAAGACTATATTTCAACCTGAGTTGCATGTCTAAACAATGAATGTTTCGCCAAATCTTTTTAAAATAGATCCTGCTCAAGCAGATTGGATGCAGAACGTCTGTGAGCACCAATTTTCAATTACAGGCAACACTAACTCATTACATTTCTTTAATCTATTCGACTGTAGCCTCAGCTTTATGTTCCCGATATGTTTCTGCTGGAAGATGAACCTTCGACCCACTCTCGTCTTTTGCAGCCTGTAAGAGCTTTCCTTCATAAATTGGACTAAATTTAGCGCCAGCCATCATCCCATCAAATCTGAGAAGCCTTCCCATTGCAGGATGCTACCACCATGTTTCACAATGGAGTTGTTGTGCTCAGTCTATTATGTTTCCGCCACACGTATCATTTTATATTACGACCCCAAAAAGTTAATTTTGTCTGTGCTGGGGGTGCATAAAATAATAATATCTATAAGGAGTGAGATGGATAAATTGTCGTTTCAATTAAGTAAAAACATAAATAAATCTGACATCTTAATTCATAATACATTTTAAGAGTTAAATTTACCAAAATTGCACAAAATTATTTGAAATATTAGAGAATAGATACATCCAATAAAATTGCCTTTACCTTCAACCACATACTCCAGACGACATCAGAATCAATTCCATCTCTTCTGAACGGTCTGCTTGTTGCTTAGTGCTGCAATGATCCTTGCTTCAGATCATAGATCAGCGTTTTCTTGCTCTCTCAGTCAACTGCGCCCCATATATAATAAGTGGTTTGCTGTATCGGAAGTTAGATGGTTGGATGTAAGGGGTGTATGGCATGGTGCAGAGGCCTGTTGCCAGATATAGGGACTTCCAGCAGCTATCATTTTCAAGGCAGTTGATGTAAGCCTCCAGGTTGAGGTTGAGAACTTGTAGGAAGATGAATGGAGGCATTACGTCACCTTCACTAGTGATCACTCCAAACACCATGATGTTGACAGGATATATCATTCCACTCTTTGCGAATCGTCTGCACTATCCTCTGATGACACCTAGACACTCTGAAATGTTGATATTGGATCTCCCGGCACGAATGCCTAGCTGTACTGCATTACGTTTCCAAATATCTGTCAGATTGTATTGAGTCATAGTGGTCTTTTTCTCACAGACGGACCCTACTATTTTGTTGAAAAGCAACGCACATGCGCGAAATTAAATATATAAAATAGAGACTATTTACCCATCGCACCCTGTATACATACATGCATATACAGACATGCGCATATATATATATATATATATATATATATATATATATATATATATATATATATATATATATTCTGTCGTGCTCATGTGTCATACTACCATCATGTCGAATTCAGTACTAGAAAATTCTGAAGGAGAATTTTTTACAAACATTCTGTCCATAAAAGAAAACACATTTTTGAAAACAAGAAAAATTACATATAGGCTTAATTGTAGTAATTTTTCCTTGTCTTGAACAAAACACACACACATAAAAACACACACGTCTGTGCGTGTGTGTAAAACAATGGTAGTTGTTTGAATTCAACTACCGTGAAGCTAGTAAATAAAATGCTCAATAAAGTGTGGATGTTTGTGTGTCTGTATATATATATATATATATATATGTGCGTGTGTGTTTGGATGGTTGTTTATGGGTGCATATATATATATATATATATATATATATATATATATGGGATGAAAGAGAATGCGTGTGAGTGAGATCGTGTGTGCATAAATTATCAAATGTAATTTATTTTTTTATGAAAGGAGGACATTTCAATCATACTTAAAATTCTTCAAACATCTGTCCCTCAGATAAATGATAAAGGATATGTTTGCCAGGAAATGCGGCGTTACAATGGTGAAAGATATCATTTCCTCTCAGTTCAGTTAATAAAAGTAATTCTAAGAAAGTTCTTACTCATGAATTACACTGCCGGTCGTCTTTCCTTACATCTCATTCTGCAGGGTAATTAAATCCAAAGAAGTGTCCATAATCCAATTTGCTTGCACTGCCTTTAACCACCGGCTGAATGATTCTTTGTTCCCAATTACGCTCCGAATTGCCACATATAATTCGTCAACCAACGATGCGAACAAACTACCGTCCAGCTTCAATGGGAAGATGGTGACAAAGACACAAACGAAATGCGTGAAACAGAGACACGCCACTGGCTATTGTTGAGCAACAAGTGTAATCGATACGTAATCTTCAAAGCAACTGGGCATGGTTTCTCGCTTATACGTAGTTTTAATTATGAACACTTGCCGTTTTAACTGCAAAGTACAGGATCACATTTGTCGGAGGCACGCATATATTTTGAAATATATATTTTCTTAAGTTCTAGCTACTTAAAGAAATATTCTAAACAAGAGTGTGGGCGTAATGCAGTAGATATCTGTGCGAAAATTGAAATAACGGAGCAGTGTTCAAATTCCAGTTCATACTTTTGCTTTCAGTAACTCTCACGGGAAAGACATGAATCTCTTTCTCCTCCCAACAGCTCCGAGTTAAATAGCATTTTACATTGCGCTCTTTAACCTTTGCTGACAACTCGACAGAGATATGCAAAGTTACGATGTCACATAACATGCAAAAATCAAGATGAAAACGATTCGGACGACTACATTTATCAAGGATACGTTTTATTAAAAAATAATTATAAAAATTCAGTGGAGTGCCGTGATCTCCTAAGATTTGATTGGACATAACATTACGATAATTATAAATAAAATATCACTTTTCAAGCAATAATATGCTGATTCTATTTATCATCATCCAGTGTGTGACGATAATCTATATCTGGCAGCAAGGCCAATGATCAGGAGGTATTGAGCAGCGTAGAGCCACCACGCAATTGCTGTTGCCACCTTGTCCACCTTAACTCGCGGTGTTAGCACATTTTAAGAGATACCAGCTGCGATTAAAAGTTTACCCCTAAACTGCGGTAAAACACTATGAAAGTATAAAAAGAGATTTTTATAGCAAAAATACCAGCAATATTAAAAAAACAGCAAATTACCAGCAATACTCCTGGCAAAATCACTCTTTTTAAAAATACGCCAATGAAACCTTATCTACAAACTGATTTCTTACAAATGGAATTCCAGGTCGATGGTTCAACTTAATCTAATCATTCCTGTCGAATCGTATATTGAACGTCGTTCTCAAAGGATTCTCCTCCAATTCCTATCCCACGAACGCAGGTGTTTCCCAAGGCTCTCTTAGGCTCTACTCTGTTTCTTATCTTCATTAACGATCTTCCTGATGCCATGGGTTCTCAAGTAGGCATCTATGCGGACAACACTTCTATTTACTCCTGCCTCAAAAACAAATCTAGTGTCGCCGACAAAATTAATCTGGCCGCTTGTCTTGAAAATGACATCCAATCAGTTGTGGACTGGGGCATGAATTGGCTGGTTAAATTTAATGCGGCAAAAGCCAAACTGCTCACTAATACTCACCATAGAGAACCATTCCTGCCTCCCATTAGAATGTCTGACGCTCAACTCCACGAGAGCACCTTTTTGCGACTGCTCGGTCTCACATTGTCCGCTGACCTCAGATGAAACGAAGACATTGAGTTAATAGCTTTATCCACCGCTAGGAAAGTTGGCTCCCTCTGCCGGGCCAGGAGATTTTTCTCGACAGAGTCGATCCTTCAAACCTAAAAATCAACCATTCGCCCATGCATAGAGTATTGCTGCCATATATGGTCTGGCGGCCATTCTAATTGTCTCAAAGTCCTTCAAAAAATCCAAAAACTAATATACAATGCCATTGGCCATGATCTGGCATCTCGCCTGCAGCCACTCTCTCACAGACGTGTCGTTGCCTCCCTCTGTCTTTTTTACAAATATTTTCATGGCAACTGCTCTGACGAGATGTTTTTGCTGGTTCCCAGTCTCCATGAATTTAAGCGTTCAATTAGTCTGTGATCTCGCTCTCACCATTTCACTGTCGAAACTGTTAAATGTAGATGTCTCTTCATGTCTCGCAATTCACGCCTGTGGAACTCCCTCCCCATTTATTGTTTTCCTTATAGCTCTAATGTCCAGCTATTCATATGTAATATCAATCGACGTCTCCAGATGCCCTGACCTATCCCCTAACCTTTTCTTCATCCTCTCCTCTATCACTCCTCTTTGTTCTCTGTAACCCCTGGGCGTGCTAGTGGCTTCTTGCCTTGCTTGGGGTTGAATGCTTAAAAAAATATTCTATTGATTACGAACTTGTTGACATTAAATAACCCATGCAACTTGATATGACGTAAATCAAAATAACCCAAAATCCACTTTATTAATAATAAGGAAATCGCTTTAAATGTACCCAAAAATGTACTGAATTGGTGGAAATCGAGAAAAGATAATCTAGAAAATTAAAAATGAAATTGAATATTGAAATATGTGTTCACTTGCATTCAAGGAAGTGTCAACAGATACGATGTTAACGTGCCAAATTTACTGATTACTAGCATTCTAATCATGAAAATGACAAATAAATAAAAGAAACACGCTTAAATTTAAATGCTTCCTTTAATTATCGTCCATAGATCAGGGATGGCTAAACTGCGGCTCGTGAGCCACATGCGGCTCTTTGACCTTTAATATGCAGCACGTGGATATACGTTGGCAGAGCTCCACTTTTCATTACTGTTAATATAAAAGATAAATAAGAAAAATTCAAGGACAATAAGTATTTACTGAATATGAATTTAGACCCCCATTGGGTTAAAACGTAGTTTAATTTCCATGTTTATTGAAAATATTTCAGAAGTTAAATCTTCATCTTAATGCTCTTGCGTTCTGAGGGAAGTGAGAGGCAGAGTGAGCAGATAAATTTCCGGTCAGCAAGGATTATAAACGAATGTCAAGGCCGATGTTTTGTGTAAGGTGATAAAAGATTTGGGTGCGCCAGAGGAGTGAGAATGGTCACATTTAATTGTAACAAAAGTGTATGTGTAAATTTTGTCCATTTCTTACAGCTCACTCATCTGAAATTTATCCTATGTTGATCTTATATTAAACAAGCTTGGCCAGCCCTGCCATAGATGAAACACTAAAAATCCAATTTCTTATTGTTATTGTTAATTTATAATTTAATGTTGACATTTTTGTAAAACATTTATTTTAATCTGTTAAGATATTGTCATATTCTTTGTTTATTCTGCGCCGTTTTCCTTCAGAAAGTGGACGATCAAAGTTCTCTGCAATATTCTGTCATTTTCAGATCATATCAAAATTTGGTTCTTACTATCTTACCATTCCTTTTCCTGTCATCCATTTATGCAATAGTGGTGTATTGGAAAGCGTCACGGAATGAGAAATCGAAGATTCGCCCTCCAGTTGATGTCGTGGCATTTACTGATTCGCAGATACTACTGAGAAAGTTAAGAATCCATATATTTCCTCCTAGCTATGGTTTAAATAATAAAACTTGTAAAATCATTACTATCACGCCCGAAAATCGTTAATACAATATTCACTCACAAAAAAGAAGAAATATTATTTAATAATACAAAATATGATTTTGGTTTATATATAACGCATAAATGGCTTTTATATATAACAAATAAATAAGCCGTATAAACAAATTAGGCCAACAATTTACACAACATTGATAGGTTTTACACAAGTTTCCCAATTGCCACCCTCAGTAATTTTACGTTCAATGTCTCCTGAGAAGAAGAATTTCCCGAAGTTCACTATCAACATTATGTTCCAAAACCTCAGCTACCTATTTCTGATTCCATGTATATGCGTCTATTTTATTTTCATTTTCGTTAAAACTTCCACGTTCCATACATGCTCCATCCATGATATTCTTAGTATCCGTCTGTAAATCTACATGTCCGTGGCTTCCTCATCTGTGTAAATATCGCCAGGCATCAATTACCATGTAAGAAAATTGTTATTGCATCGTAGACCCGCATACTATTTAATCTAACAACCCATTATTTTGTTTCGATCTTTGTGAAAGTTGGCTAGAGAGAAATTGATAATTTATTAAAAAACTAATTGAAACCATATTTTTTTTTTGTCGGAGATTCTGTCATCTCTTTTCTTTGGAACAAATTAACCTGCAGTCACTGGCAAAATGTTAAGTACTATGTTATTTATCTAGGATTCAAGATTCGTATTTCTTAACTCGAGGCTGTTTAATTCAGAAAATAAATAACTTACACACAAATCCCTTTGAAAGTAAAAGTCACATGATTATCAGTAACCTTTGTGTGCATTTTAAATTTAACTAAACAGACATATTATTATTAATGCAGGATAATATTAGAAAAGATGTAAAAATATAGATGATGACGACTGACATTGCATTTAATTTTTTAATATCAACTTTGATAGAAAAGCTAGAAATCAGACGTGGTTTCTATGTGTGAGAGAAGTATCTTTTACCATTGAACTTAAGGCTACATCTACCCATTTCTACCGTAAGATGATGAGACCAAGCTTCTAATCTAGTACTGCTCAAATATCCGTGAACTTCAGATACCGAAGTGTAAAGCTTGTCAGAACAGTTAACGTAAAAATATTTAGAAAAAAGTTACAAATAATATTAACTGACGGATATAAAAAATTGACTCCAATATAGATGTCGGCTCAGAACGAATAAAATTTCAGATATTTTCTTGGATGTGGTGAATAAACTCTAATTAAATAGCAAAATTACCATATAATATAGGACAGTAATATTCAATACATGGACGAATTATCGACTTATATATGTGTGTTTGGTAGATTTTGGCGAGAAAAGTTTTCTAGCAAGAGACAGTGAATCAACATCCTAGACGCAGATCTTGTAACAGTTTCACTGCAATCGTTTCATTTCATTTTAATCGTTAGCAAGAAGAGTCACAATGAATCCATCTCCAGGAGGTTAACATCAGCCAAACTTTATGGAAAGTGATAAAGTTTCTCTTACAGGAATAAAATAAATCGGTTTCGTTTCAGAGGCGACAAAATTAACAAACCATTTCCTGTCACACGTAACAACAGCAATTTTAGATCAGATGCCAAATTGAACTTATCGAATGTATCAGGCTCACAATTAAGACTGGAGTAATCATTTGTAATTAGTATTCAGCATAATTACCACGTGGCAAGTGATGACATTGGGAAATTTGTTGATGGAAATAAGAACAAAGTATGTCGAATGAAAAGCACCTAATTTAAATTGATCTAGAAATCTGGCCGTTCAAGTTAACTTTCATTTCACGATTATATAAAAGAAATTGAATCAAACCAAAAAAGTCTTCAATAAAAACATAAAGATTCAACTTATTTGCCATACCAATATACCAAGCCCTGTTAACTGATCTTCACTATTCCTATCTAAAATTTGGCCTGATTATTCATCAAAAACCATTGATTCTTCAGCAGTTGACATAAAGATGCGAAAACCATATGGTTTGTCTATGGGATGTGTCACCAATTTATAGTTGACTATAGTCTCTGCTACTTTACAAAAAGTGGTAGAAGTCGAATAGTTCTATAGTGATAAGGATTTATTTTTAAATCATTTCACCCTAATCAAGTCGGGGGTGACACTAGTACGCAGGAAGTTAAAGACTGGGTATAAGGGGATTGAGGAAATAATAAAAGATGAACGCGCTTCTATTCAACAGAAAATGGCGGTTGAAGTTGCATTTAAATTTTTGAAGAATGTAGTTATCAGTTAAACAAATAAGCGGAAAGGATTTCCACTGTTGAGAAGTGCGAGAAAAGAAATTGTTGAAGTAGAAGTGTCGGTTATATTTAACTATTTCAACAGTAAAAGGGTGGGACCTAGATGCCAATCTAGTAGCACGCTTAAGTTCATGTCGTCAGGGCACCAGGGAAAAAGGCTTGTCAGACGATAATTTCCATCATACATCAGGACAAAGAGCAGCAAAGCATTGATTTTAGAGTTTATTAATACAGGAGTCATTGCAGAAGCACATCTCTTAAGGAATATTGCGGGGATGCGATCATGTCAAGATGTTTTGGTGGGAGGCAGTTTAGAGATGTTAGCAGAAATCATATACGGAATTAGAGACTGCGGAAAAGTTGAAATTTGCCAGAGATGATCCAGATAAATCAAGAGAAGAATTGGAAGAGAATTTATGAGCAAAGCATTCTTTTTTATTAATAGAATATAATAATAGCTCACATGGATAAGACTTATTCTTATCTAATACAAGTTTCCAGACCTTCTAGTAGTCACGTGAGCCTAAATAGAGGCTATATTGTGAGTCATTCTGTCGGGGGACACAATATTAGCCTCATTGTGAACATGGTTAAAATTATTTCGAGCGAGCACAAAGATGAGTCTATTGTGATCAGAAGTATCACGTTATTAGAATGCGGGGTGGAGTAAAACGTCGGATATATACATTTGTTTCATCCACTTACGGGCATATAATCTTGGGGAAGGTTATGAATTCATTTTCCCCACTTCAAGCTACCGGTTGAATAGCAAGACAAATTAAGTTCTGCAGCTTTGGTTGGCAACAAGTCTATCATAGAACGAATTAGAAGCCTCATGCCGGAAATCTTCAGCCTTCTCAAACATGAATCGAAAGAGACTCTATCGTTCAAGCATGTATCATGTACGCTACTCAACAGCCAGCATAAGCTGACTACTGTATCTTATATAAGCTGGGCAGGAGGTTTTGAACCAAGTAGAAGATTGTGGTTTCACGTGTTATTTCTGAGATGGCGCAAAAACAATTATGTCTTCTTTTAAGCCTCAGTGGCACAATGTTCAGTAGTAGATCACAAATTTCAATCTAGTGGATGCTGCAAAGAAAATGAAACACAATCGGTACTCTAGAAACAGAAATATGTTTTTTTTTAATATAATGGAGGTTGTGTCTAATAAACCAGCCAAAGAAAATAGAAGCCAATAAAAGGATGTGATGCAAATTCCCAAGAGGAATGAGTTTTGAGACTCGATAAGAGCATGAAGAGGAAGTGAGAAACAAATCAAGTAAAAAAGCAGTTTGATAAGCACTATTAGGGAAACGAGTAGTGAAATCTACTATTGGACAGAAACAACAATAAAATTAAAAGTCTGCACAACGGCAATATCAATATTAGTGAGCTACCTGTATTGAAGAGTATTTAAATAACCAAACAATAATATTAGCAGATGAATGTAGAAAGAGAGAGGAGGGATAGAGAGCGTAATTTATATACTGTAAGATATTTTGTCTACTAAGCTACAGTGTTGTGAAGATGGGGTGATAGAGGTAAGTGATATTTTTTTTGTTTACAGGTTTACTCTTTAACTTTAACTGTCAGGAGTAGATTATTATAATAATGCCGGTAAATAATATCACATCAGGTACAGCCACATAATAGATAAGCTATAGAAGAAAGGTTTATTCTTCCACTTGTATTTACTCCACCATTGGCATTATAAAGGCACTATTTTATCTCTTATATAATAACAGTGTTTTTCACTGACAGAACGAAATAGGCGAAAGAAAAAGAAATGACAAGCTTGCTTATTTCTCCATGGTGCTAAGTTGTAAATATATTTATACATATATAAATTTGTCACACATAGAAACATTATAGAATGTATGCAGCAACAAGCAACGTGTAAAAACAGGAAGTCTTGCTTATAATATTTCCAGCAGTTTCTCCATGTACTTGAAGCCAGGATGTTTTTTTCCTGTAAGATTTACCGCTTGGATTTAATCGCAAATGCTCTTCGTCATTTCATCAATCACCGGCTGTTATGTGACCATCGTGATTTTGTCTCACCAAAAAGGAGACAATCGCCTTTAGTATCCCTATTATAATTTTCAAAGAGAAAAAGCGCTACCATTGCTAGGGCTAGTAATTCCTCACCTCTTATCAGTAAGTTCTGCAAAAATTTAAGTCTGAAATTGCTTGCATGCAAGGAACCGATAAACCAAATTCTAAATAATAAATAGTGATAAACAGCTACATTTGTTCAATAAACATGGAAGGCAACATGGTGATAGGCGTACGTATCTACTCCGAATATCCAGTGCACAGCGCAGGAAGCTAGGCGCTCTTATCGGAACATTATTTCTCGGGATGATGCCGAAAAACATTTCCGAGACCCCTTTCAGGCAAAAGGGGAATTATTAAAGTTCTAAAACCCCTCTGAATATTACGCCATATGCTGAAATGTGAGAATTTATATGCATGTCTGTGTTTGCGTGTTTACACACACACACACACACACACACACACACACACATATATATATATATATATATATATATATATAACATTTTTTCGTATGTGTTGGGTAATATGTATGTATTACAAACTTATGATTATTCCGAATTAAGTAAAAGGTGTAGGTCCTCATCACGTTGAAACACTAGTTCCTGCATGATGACCGAAGATAAACACCAACCAGGCCCGTTCCAATTCTAGTGAGGTTTGTTATATTCCCTTACACGCAAATGCCCTTGGGAATGAATCCCTCTCCTCTACGTCAGCTACTTTTTAATTAGCACAACTTGTATCACCAAATCATTAGTATCTCAAATCACTTTTAATCTAAATATATGTTTTGCTTTTAAATAAGAAGCAAATGATTGACTAGACGTAAAAAAACGAATCAATCAAAGTCAAAATATATATATATATATATATATATATATATATATATATATATATATATATAAGTCAAATTCAGCCAATTCAAGGCAGCAAATCTATGAGATACGGGGGACTACTGAGTGAAATAATTTGAAAACAAAAAAAAAAAACATTTTGAATAAGGGAAAACGATAGTAGAATAATAACCAGGAAGAATGTAGTTAACGATTGACATTGCTTTTAAAATTTTGGAAATCAAATTGATTCGGAATAGAACCTAGAGTTATATCTAGTCAAACCACTTTTATATTGATGAGTCCCTTTTTTGCCAATCACGTACTGCGCATATATTCTTAAAGTGTATGTATCACAGCGAAGTGTTCATCCGAAAAAAATATCATGAATGTTTTTATAGAAATTTCACAAGGAAACAACTTTACGGATGTGGAAAATTGTCTGAAGCAGCGACGCTAGAAGAGAAGCAATAATATTGATGATTCTCTTTTGGATTTTCTCAATAACCTCTGAATAAATAGTAGGAGCCTCACCAGCAATATTCTAAGTATGGGCGGATAGGTATGTAAGACAGATTATCGAGAGAAAAATGTCTTGCATGTTTCAATGAAACAAGTTTTTAGCATCTGACCGAGCAAGTAATACAATGTAGTCAGTTCGCTTCATGTTTTACGAATCACTTTTAATGGGCGTTAGCGTAAGCCTTGCTGATGTAAAGTACAATGATATCGCACAGATGATTAACAGAGAGCAATTTCATTTTGAGAAGCGTTTAAATTAACAAACAATTATTTGTCCCAGTTAACAACATATCGTAGGCCGTTTGTGAGATCAGCTGCGAATATGATTTTTATCACACTGATCAGACTTAGTATCGAAACAGGAGTAAATGGTTGCATCATGCTGCAATATATATATATATATATATATATATATATATATTAATAACCTAGGTTATATTAATAACATAATTCTTACATTCTTTTTTTGTAAACGCCCAATCTCATATATCCTATTGACTTAAAAAAGGAATTTTCGTTTTATTTCGGAAATATGGCAAAAATATGTATGCACACTAACGTATGTATGTACGTGTTTATCTGCGCATGTGTGAGCACGTTTTCGAATTGTTTTATGTCAATTGTCAATGTTTGTTTGGATATAACTCGTATTCAGCAGGCAAAATATCCGGACGGTTAGTGTTTTTATGCAAAGGATGATTCACCACGTCGTAATTTCCTTTGATTTCTCATCGCTGTGTGAGTAACGGCGTCATTTTCACTGGCGTCTAGGCACGATGCAAGAAAAGTTATATCTTGCCAAATGGCTTTATTTTTTTCAAAAATATATATTATGGCTTTCAGATTTCGGATTGTAACATTACGCTTATAAACACAGCAAATAGTTTATGCGAGTCGAACGTAATGTCTACTTAACATTGCACAAATATCTTCGTAATACTTATTGTGTGAGGCATATATACTGCCCCACTCCTATATGTCTTATCTAGGGTTTCGGTTCAAATCCGACATAAACAATTCAATAAACCAATTTAATAATACTCCCATCAAGCGAAACAGAAGCCGTAAATGTGTTCCTTCAAATAAAACGATGAATTTATCAAACTAATACGGATGCGAGTTATATCATTAGGTTTTTAATGATAGTGTTAAGAAAGAAACTTTTGTGACATCACTTTTGTTACAGATAATTATCATAATTATTATGGTTTCTCGTAGCTATTCTTCGTATTATATACAGTGCTTAATTAAACTTTTTCAGACAAATATCTCTCTACCCCAATCAACCTATTATTAAATAGGTTAATTTAACTTATTTGAATACTTCATTGCTTAGGAATTCCTGATATTTATTTTCTGTGTATACATTCAACATTGTGTCATCTGCCGATCTTATGTTCAACGAAAACGTTAATTAAACGACTCACCCATAATAATATTACTACGACTATGAGAAATTGGGTTTCAAATTTTTAAGGGAGTGTTTATTGACATACGCATCCTAAATTTGTAATTGAATATTTTTTTTGTGTTAAACTTTGTCTGAAAATGGCGCGTCGTGTTTCAGTTCTCATCGAAATTTGTTATACTTGGGTATAGGTAAGTGTGCATGGCTTCTTCGAGTATAGGTTAAGTAGCAGCGCTTGGCAGCGCTCTCTGGCTATGGTTGGTAACTAGTGTAAGATGATAGCTTTCTTAGGTTACACCTATTTCAGTAACTGTATTTCATTTCAGTTATAATTATGTTTCTTTAATATCCACCTAGTTAAATAAAGGAATATTTTGATGTGAGTTTCGGCAGTTCAGATCATGTCTTGTCGACAAAACTTACCGGCATAAATTTGTCCATTCTGAAGGAAGAGAATGATAAGAGAAATCCATGAGATGTGTACTAAGCTGTTTGACTAATTCTCTTAGTATTTAATCGACTAACGGAAATTTTCAAGATGAGCAAGATCACCGTAATATTAAGCATGTTTCAGTTTCATGCCTTTACTGTGGTGGCGGATTATTCGTTTTTACGCCTTATTTACCAATACAGCCGTTTTTATTCATTACAAGACAAACAACGTTTATACAAAGATATATAAAGTCTTGTAGATTTATATATTTTTATAATTGAATGTTTAAAAAAATAGAACTTGAAGAAGACATTGAAATAATGTTTAACGTAATTATCATTGCCTTTTTTTTTCTTTTAATATATCGCGCTCTTCACTCAATTACTATAATAATAATAATAATAATAATAATAATAATAATAATAATAATAATAATATGTTGTGCTTTATGAGGCTCCGTAGAAACGTAAAATGTATATTGGATTTAATGTAAATATTTCAACGTAACTCCTTATTTCCTAATGAAATTTAACGTAATATTTTAAAATGAATTTTATGTATTTATTTGTTCCTTTTTTATATTAATTTAATTTTTGTCGTCATTTTATGTTTACTTTTTGTTTTATTTTCAGCAATATATACTTCAACTTATCTATAACTCAACGTAAATATCCGACTGATTTCAATTTAAATTTTTGTGACTATAAATCATAATTATTTAAATTCTTTCCTTTTCTTTAAAGAAGAGAATAAACTATATTGAAAGGGAATATATTTCTTAAAAAATTTTCTGTGTATATATATTATATATATATATATATATATATATATATATATATATATATATATATATATATATATATATATATATATATATATATCAATCTGATACAGCTTATTATATTTTAAATTAATGATATTTTAATTTTAAAGACATGTTATTAATTTCAAAAGTGACCGATTGGTTATTATTATCATTGCCATTGTTTTTGAAATCATTGCTGTTTCAAGACTTTTTTTGGTTTTTTCATATGTTTCTCTTAAAAGTGTGCTTATTTGAATTACAAACGCATCTCCTTGTTACAATCACTGAAACCAATTGCTAAAAGAGAAAAGGCGGATAACGCTGTTATTATATTATATTGTATTACAAGATATTGCATCACTTCATTGATAAAAAATTATGCATACAGACACATGTTAGATTAATATTATTTTAATTTGAGATAGAAAGAGAGAAGAGGGCAGAAACTTAAATCCATATGCGCCCGACAGACGACATACGCACGATACAAAGACTTTTAGTATTATATAGGGAAATAGATGGATAGATAAATAATAGGGAGAAGAAATAGAAACAAAGAAGAATGCAGTACTTGTAGTGATGGTGGTGGTGTTATTGTTGATGGTGATGGTTGATGAGGGGTTTGTGGTGATAGTGACTTCTCGTTTAGTTTTTACTGTTCCTTTGTTATTTATTTATTAATTTATATACATTTTTTATTTAAAATATACAATACCTTCACTTATATAAACTTTACTTTAAATATTATTAGCAACTATATATTAATTGTATTTATGGCAAAAAATATTCGTGTAATAACAGGATTAGGGAGATTTAAATATAGTTTAGTATTATTGAACATAAGATAGAAAACGCCAAGTCAATTTCCATTGAAAATTGAAGTTATGTCGACGGCTGGTGAAGCACTTTGTCTCTCCTTGGGATCTAAACGCTTACAAACGAAACTTTTAGCGTTGATGTTCATAATAGCAATAGCAAATAAAAAATAGAAGGAGGATGACAGGCTCACTGAACGTGATGTGCACCATGTCATGGATATAGTTTGGCGTCCACGAACCAACCCACACGTAAAGGTAAATACGAACTAACAATATTATTGTCACAACGAAAAACATTGATAAACCACACCGGTAGTCACGCAGGTCAACAAGGACAGCGATACCTTTGAGGAACCAGACTGGGATCGAAAAATCTGCGTCTGGAACAAACTCTACCCAGCGCGAACTTGAGTAAAAAAACATGCCGGGTACACTCCTCAGTGTTCCTCTATATTCATTTAAAGAAAATCCCAGAAAAGAGTACAATAAATAAATGATCTAGAGAAGAGCATATTAAAGTAGTGATAGCATTTTTTCACCGTTATGATAAATCTGACAACGACAACAACGACAAAAGCCGCTTATAATATATGGCGAGAAAAACACCCCTCAAAGAGACTAAACATTTATGCCAAAAATAGCCTATACAGGCGTGACATCATCAGGAAAAAAGAATACCTGATACAGAACTCGAAATCATCCGAGAAATGATCAAAAATAGTTTAAACGTTAACACAGAGGGGCTAAATGCTAACAACCCAGAGGTGACACATGCAGAGGAAGAAATAGAAACATGGTGTAATAATCCCTCCAAAATACATAAGCAAACAGAGGAAGATAATGATGACTATGAGAGACAAACAGAGATTACAAAAAAAAACCCGTTGCTATCTGCAAAACAAAGCACCAGGGGTAGACCGAAAAGAAAAATTTGATTAAAAAAAAAAAACATTCTCTCACCCACCAAGACTTCGATCGATCATACACTGATAGAATCATAAAACCCAGAATAATGCCCCAAATGGTTCACGTGGGAAGTAACATACCTACTTCCAAAAATAGATGAAATAAGAACTATAGGCCCATCACATGCCTACTAACAATGTACAAGATCGGCTCTTCTCTTATAACCGAGAGGACATAAAACTTCTTTGGCAAAGACATTTTACTCCCAGCCAGACAAAAGGTATGTAAAAGAAGATGTTGCTAGTGTAAGAACCAATTAATTATAAATAAAAGAATATTAGAAGAGGTGAAAATAATGAACAGAAATAACGATAGCATGGATTGACAAAAAAAAGCGTTCGACAGTGTTTCACACTCATGGATAAAGAAGAGCCTATAAATGTTAAGGGTATGACGCCCACCGCTCACATTTATAACGGAGAGAATGAGAAACTGGAAGACTACACCAATTCCTAATCATAAAAACGGGCCATTGTGATCGAGACCAATCAAAATGAAATCGGGATCTTCCAAGGAGATTTATTGTTGCCATTAATCTTCTGTTTTGCATTTCACCTCTGCTGAACATATATTGCTACGGATACAAGTCAAAGAATGGCAAACTGCATTAATGATTTACATTGATGATCTGAAAACGTTTGCCATAGATGACACCCAGCAGAAAAACCTACACACCACTGTTAAACCCTTCAGTGAAGACATTAGGATGGAGTTCGGAATCGACAAATATGCCAAGCCACCTTCAAATGCTGTAATCTAACGAAAACTATGGATTTAGACCTTGATATCAAGAACAATATTCAGGAACTAAACCAAGATGATACATGCAAATACTTAGGAATTAATAAAGTAAACGAAATACAACATTCAATTATGAAGAAAAAATATCGAAAAAGAATAATAGAGGAGAGTACGTTTGATATTAGAAATCGAACTACATTGTTCCAATAAAATTAAGTCTCCCAACGCCACATCCATACTCATACTAACATACAGCTTCAACATTATGAAGTGGAGGATGAAGGACATTAAAAGATTGGTAGCCAAGACCAGAAAAATGCTTACCCAAATGACGATGTTCCACCCGGAATCAGATGTCAATAGGCTGTATGTTCCGTTGAACAGTGATTAAAAATTACTGGTCTACAGTAATGAGAGTTGGGAATAGAATTAGTTACGAGAAGATTCAAATGCGCATGTGAAAACGCGGAACATTTTCTGTTGTCATCAGTCCCTATATTTTCCATATATGCAATCAAATGAAGTCATATTGGTTTGTTTAAATTACTTTTTCCTTTGAGCCAAATACCTTCTTTCTATATAGATATACATGTTTGAAATTGATAGAAATGAAAGAGATTATATCAGAATTATTTTTTTTTAATTATCTATGACATGCACCAGCGTTCTTTGACGAAAGATCCATTTTAATACAGCTACCAAAACAGATATTTAAGTAGAAGACAGAAATCTATAAATTCATTATTCGAGTAATTCGAAATTAATAACAGGTTGTTATCTCTCTCGACACTTTTGCTAAACAGAATACATGTCGGAAATGTGAGAGCAAATTCGCTTATCAACCAGGAAAACGGATTTGTCTGTAAATAGGAATGCATTTTTTTGTTCGGGATACACGCAAAGCAAACAAAGTATTAGTGAATATCGATTAGAAAAGATAGGAATATTTTGAGCAAATGTGTTTGTCTGTGTAAAGGAAATTGATTCTGCTCTCGGGTTGGTGGTACGATCTATCGCCGTTGGCTGCCCGAAAATCGCGATCAATAGTCATTACGCATTTTGTTAAGATCAACATTGTTTTATTCTCATCAAATATTTGATATTCTATGATGATTACATGTGGGCGTATATTTGCACAAAAATCATTGTCTGTTATTACTTAACAAGATTCGCTGTGCATACGCACACACATGGGCATAAATATGAGTATTCATGTGTACTAAATATAAGAATCGATCTTCAGCGGGCCAAAAATTAGAAACCACACTACAATAGATGGCTTCACCTTCCTCCACTTCGAGAAATATTACATTACAGGAAACGCTGTAGAGTGACTACGACCATGTAGCAGCAGCTATGAAATGAGCACTAGATTTATCACCCTGTGGCCTCTCTATGTTAGGATCAGAAGGATTAAACACGCTATCTCGGGAGAGTTAATCTTCTACGTATTTCACAGACAATTGTAGCGGAAATATATGAACCCGGGAATGACATTAGCGCCCGTGAATGCTACTGGGGAATAAGAATGATGAAAGAACAGGGCTCTCAGTCATTGACAAAGAGAGGCAACATTCAACGAAGTGAGAAATCGCGCAAATACCACCCCAATCCTAAGGTGATGCAGCCCAGTCGATCAATGAATGCTCTCTACAGCGTATATTGCATTGGACGACATTTCGTTGTTACTGTCGAAGACTATCATTACTGACACCACAGTATAACTAACTGTACATCGCCTAGACTATCGTTCAGCGCTGTTGAACCGAGGAAGATGAGCAGATGATCGAGTAAGTGTGTAATGATCACATGAGGTTATGATTCCAGTCTGTCTTAATAGCTTCGATTTACAGAAATTTCGCTGCACACCATTTCAATTCCCGGCTGCTCTTTACACTTCTTAGTGGAAATAGTTTCTCTCAAACAGTAAAGGAACACAACCTTCCGAACATAACAACTATCCATTATTCTTGTAGAAAATTAAATGGCACCTATCTTCGCCAGATTTAAACCCAAAATTACATGCATAGGATATATTATTGAACGCAAAAAATTCCGTGATTATGGTCACATCACGTTTAAACACAGATTCCCATACGATCACCGTAGTTAAGCACCGTCGATAATGTTCAGTTCCTATATGGGTGACAGCTTGGGTATAGCAAGTGTGCAATCTTGTATGTGCTGCTGGTATAATGGGTAGGAATTGTTAATTCGAGAATCAAGTCCTAATTCCATTTTTGTTGGTTATATTCACTTTTATGGAATCGATTATATTCACTTGGGAAATTTACGAGTCCACATCTTCTCCGCCACTTAAGGGTTAATTAATAAGATTTGAGGCATTAATATCATTATTATCTAAAATAAAATAAAGTATGTGTAATAAAATATTTAGATTTCGGGATTAATAAACCATAGAGGTTGATAATCCAAAATCGACCAGCAGACAAGCAACTAATTGCGTGGAAGTCACAACCCAGAAGAACTAAGTTATTAACAAGTCCAGAACGGGCATGAAGAGAAATACGTCTATATCACCTCGCAGACTTCAAGACACAAACTCCATTATTTATGCAAAAGTAGTAATAAGATGAGATTAAGTTGCTGTTTCTAATTTATTCGGCTTTATTAGGTTTACTGAATATGAGGGTTATACAATAGTAATATGCAAAGTTGCCTCCCCTTTTCTAGGAGAAACCTTCGTTCATATCGATTTAAATTCGTATCCGAACGTAAACAAAGCAATTTCTAAATAAATAAAGGATTAATTTATTAATCCGACTGATTTCCTCACTTTAAACCTTATGTTAGAGAATATTCATATTTGATTAGAGACGCTGTTTATTTATTGAACAGTATGTTTATTGATTTTCGTATACCTGCCTGAATATTCGAGAAATATTATTTAAGGAAAATATGCGCTTTCCGACAGTATAATAATAAAAAAATAAGTTAAAAGAGCGTCTATTCAAATATAAGTATCCAATATAATAACTTTTAAAGTGATTAAATCTGTTGGATCAATAAATTAAAAATATCCATTACTTATTTAGAAATAGTTTTATCTACGTTCAGATATTTTTGAGAATCTGGGAAGGATTTCCGTTGATAAGACACTATTCGGCCTTGCTTGATCGGCGACCCTGTCTGTAATCAATATGTTCTAAATCACGTTGAATCTAAGAAGAGAATTGTGTGTAAAATGCATTTTAATCTACATAATGGTCTTCTCGCAACCAAGCACGCACACACATGCACACAAAAATCACACACATACACATCATACAATCCTAAAAATAGTTAAATTTATTTTGCATTTCGGTACAAATCTAACAATAATACCAATTTACTTGACTCGGTAGTTTCAATTTTCTGCATTAAACTAAACAGGGAACTTCAAATTCAGATCCAAATACATCAACTATTACATTATCAACTGCATATATTATGTCACTTTGTATGGTCTTTGAAAATTTTAAAAACCGCAAATCCCCATGTTTAGTAGAAAATTTTGGTCTGAAGACGCTATCAATTTCAGTAATCCAAGAACTGACGATAACTGGTGTCTAATCTATCAATTGCTTCATTATTTTCACATAATGATAGATACAGTTTGAAATTATAATGCAGAGAATTTACTAATGTTTTAACATATATTTCCTTTTCTTCAATTAATTTATTTGGGGTTATTTATTAATTTGTAGAGTCTCATCTATCTGCTACTATGTCAATTACAACCAATATCTTCAAACATGTAGAATTATTTACAGTCTTTAGCACTCCGTAGGTGACTATTTTCGCCATACAACATGTTATTCCTGCCAATGAAAATAGAATTTTAATTTCTTGATTGTTTAGCCACATCATACTACATCAACACAAAAACAATCATGACTGAAATTGAAGACATGCTACTACATTTTCAAAGATATACAACTAATAGATAAAACATTATATTTTCAGGGGATTCCATATACAATAAAATGTTAGGTAATATTTATAAATGATACAGTGTTAAGCTTGCAGTCACTCAAAATATGTTTATAATTACGACAAAAGTCTTAGATCAATGATTGACCTGGTATATTCTCTAAAATCAGTCGTAGACAAAAATATTCTGTTTCTGATACATATAACCAAACACACTTCATAAAATCTGAATTGAAACGAACGTGAACATAATTTCGGTTTCATTAGTCTAGTAAGTTGTCTAGATTTCATAATTTCTGACAGTGCAGCAACATTTCTCCTACTAAATCATTTATGTTATATATCTAATTTTATATCATTCTATGTTATGTGTAAATTTAGATTTCACAGTCTAAGACCATTTGAGAAAAAAACGCAATATATCCACAAAATGGAAGAAAACCTTTAAAAAAAAATAATTTCATGAGTGAAAATTATTTGAAAAATGTCTGTTATATTGTTTATAGACACAATTATAGCGACATAAATATATATTTCATAATATAGGATGATACACAATGGTGGAGAGAAAGAAGAACTGAATTGTTGCAGGATGTAATCTGCAGGTGTGAAAGAAAGAAATCCCAAGATATTGATATTTCAAACGT